>JAHREE010000101.1:2864617-2923584 GCA_033628505.1 Tringa tobata
GAAGTAAAAAGAAGACAATAAGAATCAGTGGACCACAATCTGATCCATCCATGAACACGATGGGAGAGAGGTTTGTGACTTGAGTGTGATGTCTCTAAGCTAACTGTAGAGCTTTTGGCCCATAGAAAGACCCTTGAAAAATCCTCATGCCTCAGGTGCACATCTGAATTTTTCCCATAAATTATTTCAGTACCCAGTGCAGCATTTTAAAGTAAGTCCATCTGACTTATTCACACAGAACCAGATAGATTGGGAAATTCCCTAAACCCCTTGTGCTTAACCAGCTTGGCAAACTGACAATTAAAGAAATAAAATCTAGAACTATTACACACATTTGGAGAATTAGGGTATGAAAATACAGTAAGTGATAAAACACTGTGAAACACTTTCTTCATTTATCCATTTAGCACCATCAGGAACAATGCTGTGTTTGTAATTTCTGCCAAATTAGAACAGAAAATTTTAAAACACCTGACTTCTATAAATTCATGAAATGAAAAAGAACAAACTGATCAGAGGATAAAACCATACTAAATATATACAAACTCAATGGCCTCTGAACATCATCGTTGGTAAAACCATATACTGTAATTATTTCTCTGAAGTCAGTGTGACACCACAGAGTGCTAAATATTCATTCTTTGGAATAAATATGAATTTAGAACTATTCATCTTTTTTCAAACAGCTGACATGCTGCATAAACAGAAAGTATATATGGTTTTTTTAAAGTAAACAATACAATAAGTAAAGTGATTTATTATGCAATTTATCTCTTTCCATCTCTGTGCTGTTCATAATTCAGATCCACACAGGGCAGTTCATATACCATTAATATTTCCCAGATGTGTTTGACTTTAAGGCTATGATCATTTTAAATGTTTTAAAATGTATGCCATTTATCATTAGTGTTATGGTGGTGTCATTCGCATTATTATAGTTAAGGTTGTGTCAGCAGTTCTATAAGCCCTTATTTTCAGGGGTTCAGAACTTGGCAGTAAGAAGTGGCTACAGGCTGAAACCTGGCATAAAGCACCCTGGCTTGGGAGCAATTAAATTTCTTTCTGAAAAAGCTCACAAAGGATTTAGCCTTGAAATTCTGCAAAAGAGAAAGAAACGCATTCATGGTTTTAAGATATGAAGTTCTGTTGGCAGATCTTAGAATTTGTTTTGCACAGCAAAGGCAAAAGAAGGTCCTGCAGGAGGTGGAGAGTGCTGGTGAGCTGGGGAGAGCTGAGAAAAACTAGTCTTCTTTTGAGCAGCTCAGCTGTGTGTATTTCAAACAAATAAATACAGCAGGTCATCTCAGTGACATCTGTAGCATCTGGAAATTCTACAAGTATACATTTTGCACATGACTTCAACTATCAGAATGGAGCATTTCCAAAAGCGCATTAACCTAAAAGCGTTCTTCCAACATGGCAAAATCAGGATAAGCTTCAATTTAAATGGTTGCATTTTATTTGCAACTTCACTGACCTCCAGTTCTGATTGTTTTATCTCAACTAGTTTGGGATTGGAGTCATACAGAATTACTGCACCACACAACTAATGTTCACACAAGAAATTGTGACTGTTATTTCAAGATCATTATGCTGCTCTGAAACTCTTCTGATTAGATACATTCTGCAGGAAACATGTTAGACTCTTGCAGAAACTAAGTTGGTAGTAAAGGAATGGAGAATATGGAAAAATGTACCCTGCAGCATTGGTCTACCATCTTGCCAGTTTGAAGTTAAAATTTGTCTCTCTTCCTGACACAGCACAGAATTTGCTTCTACTGTCTAAAAAAGACAACTAATATATTTAAGAGACCAGGAACATCAGTAAACATCCTATATGTCTGTAGACCCATCCTGAAAATTGTTTTCAGTTAAGCACTAAAACTATGAAAATTTCCCAGATCCACAAGACGGATTGGACTACTCAGAATTGTCATTTATTTATTTTCTTAGCCACCACCAACTCCCACACTGTAGAATTCAAGATTCTGTGAGCAATTCCTACTGCCAGTTCTTAGAAATTTCAGATTCACCAGCTGTTTTGATTTTTTTCTTCTACCAGCTGGGCCACGCAGCAGAAACAGAGCACTTTTCAAGTCTTGCTTTCAGAACTCCCATTCCCCAAAAAGCACCCACATTTCCCTTCTTTCCAAACACAACTCTTGTAAAATCAGAATTTGGGGGCCAGTGCCAGAGGAATCAGTTGCTATTGGAATAGAGTACTTTGTCTTCTTTTCATCCTCACATAGGTATTCAGCAAATCTCCCCATTCCCCAAACTCCACATTTTTATTCTGCCTTGCCATGATTTTACTTTTCTTTGTCTTTCCATTCACTCTGACATGACCCCTTCCATGTACATCAATAGGAGTCATGCCCTAGTGTCTTCTCTAAATTTCAACTGCAGTGATGCTATGCCACCTGAAAAGCAAGTTGCTAACACCCTATCACTTCTTGCAGGACCTCTGCTATTGCTATCCCCCTACCTCCACCCCAAAAAAGCCTGCTGTTGCTATGCTCTTCTTTCACCTCTGCTATACCAGCTACAAGGCAACCAGCTTTCACTTTTTCTTATTAAGACTGCATGACTCTACACTACTAATATGTCACTATTCATTCCTCTCCTGTTACCAGGGCAGCACCCTGGAAGACACTTTGCTTTTCACTCACTCTCTCAGCAGGAAAAAAAATAAATTTATAAGTTCTTTGTCAGAACTAAGTAACAATTCCTGACCAAATACAACAGTGGTTCTTAATAGAGCCATCTTTTCAGGGACACAGACTGAACATCTCTGATCAGGAAGGCTAAACATTTCTGGTCAGGACATGGAAACTTCTTGTTACCCTTCTCATCTAGCAGTCTCTCCCCAGATAGTGAAGTTATTTAAGACTTTTTACCTTGTGTCCTGCATTGTTGCAAGATACAAAACTTTAATAAAAAAGACAATCTAGACTTTTTAAGCAATGCTTGGAAACTTAGGCTTTATGGCCGATTGCACCACTCCTATATAAACAACTAGGGAAATAACACATTACTCAGCTATCTGGTAAAACATGATGGAATAATAACTGATGATCAAATATTTTACTTGTAGATTCTCCTTACGTTCCACCAGAGGGCTACAGAACTCCCAAAATACTGAAAAACAAAGTTTCCAACTTTTCCAACCAACAAAGTAAACTCTGTTCTGTATGTCACTTCCAACTTGCTATAAGCAAAGTTTTCAACTGATTTTTAGAGATAAGTCAAAAAACTTCAACTGAACTTTTTATCATTTTGCAATTAGCAAACAGACTTGCAGAATAAAATTTGAGATGGTGTAGATTTAAAGAATGATTTCAACATGCCTGAAACATTGTCCATAGGTCACGTTTCCATTTCTGACTTCAGAAAAACGGAGAAAATCCCTCCTACTTTCTATTTTTCACCTACTTCACACATCTACCACATAGAGTTGCACCAAGCACATTATCCAAGTTAGAATGTTTCCATTTATTTGCAATTATTTTTCTCGCCCATGAAAAGTTTTTACTTTTCACTCCACAAATATAATGCCCTGCTGCTTCTGGATACATGCCATTGACCCTTCCCTGCTATCAAGTGCTCCTACTCGTGACACCACAAGTTGGAACAAGAAACCATGACACACATAGAAATAAAGTTTAAATTTAAAGAAGGCAAGCAGGAATAGGAAACAAATGTGCATCTTAGATATATAATGGCATATAAAAAGTTCTTAAGGAAAAGAATGAGGTCATGAGTAAATTTTTCAACAAAGCTTAATGCATGCTACTGATTTTCTTTTTGTAGAACTAGACTCAACTTTCAGCAGCTCGCATCATGTTAAATTGACAGCCAAATAAAACTTATTGAGATCTTC
Organism: Tringa tobata; assembly: GCA_033628505.1. NCBI lineage: Eukaryota > Metazoa > Chordata > Aves > Charadriiformes > Scolopacidae > Tringa > Tringa tobata. The sequence continues at coordinate 2,868,498 of JAHREE010000101.1, forward strand.
AATTTAAGTTATGCCAGAAACTAATCCTAGGTAAGGAGAGTGACAGTTAGTAAAAGAAGAATTGATCCTTAATCTCCACCTACCAATATGTTCAGAGCAATGAATAGCAACCAGTTTAACCTCTTTTCCTTGTATACAATGCACTGGTCATTTTATTTTTGTTTTACGTGCTACATGGTATTAACTTTTTTTCCCCCTCACATTATAAATATGACAATCTACATTATTTATGCTGTCAGCTATGAAATAGTAAGATATATCTCTTCATTCCATACACAAAGGGAAGTTAAATTTATGAATCCAGCAGTAAGGCTAGTCATTCTTTCATACTATTTTTCCCTTTCAAATTGGTAAAGAGCCTGAACACCAACTTAAAGCAAACATGTCTCCTAGATAAATGCGGTCTAAACAAAATACTTTTCCCCTTGTAATATCAACGTTTACAACTAGTAAAAGCCCGAAGAAGCAAGGATTGTGTTTCTTTCAAATGCAAAGAGAAGAAACGATTGTACATTTTGATTGACATAAGAAAACAATTTAAAGATATTGTATTTTTTCCAGATTCTACTGCTATGTTTGCCAAACTATAAATGGTCTGATAAAGTCTGCAGATTATAAAATATATTGCCTGTTGTATTTATGCTGCACTTGCTTTCAGTGCTACAGTTCAAAGGCAAGTAGAACTGCATAGCTCCATGTATTAGCCCTAAAGTTACTATAACCTACAACTGGCTGCGCTCTGGAAGCAATGGAACAAACTCCCTGTAGTCACCACAGAGACCCTACAGAATGTAGTTTCCCATTGATTTGCAACAGCATTTTGGAATAACTATAATTTAGCCATAGGCTTCAACATTATAAACTATACATCCAAAACATACATGTTCTAATACACTTTTAAATAGAGAATTTTTCCTTTCCTTGCACAATTAAACTTCCTACTAGTATTATATTTACATATTTCATATAAATGTAATTATATTTATGTATATTATATCATCGTATATGTGTTAGATTATATAAAACATTCTGTCCCATGGCCGAAGAGATTAGCAGACTGCTCTCTACCTCCTCCCCTCCATTCCTCAGCTTTCACCTTTCAATGGTACCCCAATTATACAAACCACAAAACTCACAAAGGAAAACACACTCATGTTTGTACAAGAAATGAGAGAGGGTGTCTATTCTGGCAGCCTATACTACATCCACTCTTCACAGGTTGAACACAATTCCCCTAATAAATTTAACTTTCAAGAATTCCAAAAATCAAAAAATTAGTAAGTCTCTGGATTGATTTGTAAGATCTATCTGATAGAGAAATCAACTTTTGTTCTATTTGGTTCTTACTATTCATGAGCCACCTTTCTTTTTAGAGAAATTAGAACAAAAAAATCTTGTCAGTTCTGTTTTGTAACTTCAGAAAGAAATGGGCAGTATTTACTTTATGTACCTTCATGAAATTCTATGCTGCTCATGCAAGGACAATGTGAAAACCGTTTTAAAGCTGGTTTTGTTATCATCCACCTTTTGGAGTCAACTTAGAGAGAAAATTCTGCTGTTCACCAGTGCCATCGCCAAAGAGATGCCCAGCCCCTTAGTGGAGCAGTTAAGTCAAAAATTCCGCCAGGTGAAATCAGTGGGATTATACACTCAAAAAAAATTTGTCCCATCAGACATGAATTTAAAAGAAAAAATCCCAGCACTATCACAAGGCATAGTTAATAACCCATAATGAACAGGATAATTGGGCATTACTGAACAATTTACGTTACTAAAAAAAAAAATTATTCAGACCATTTCTCTGATTTGTGTCAGGTCTTTTTCCATTGAAATCAAGTGTTAAAAAGAATAATTTAACTGCAAGTGGAACTAGGTATTAATGTAGTTAAGAAGACTCCCTTAAGACATTGTTTATTTATATATTTGATAACTCCACAATATTATAAGCCACTGAATACACCTTGTTTATATACATTCTCCAGGTGTCTTAACTTGATTTTCAAATACCACAGTGCTGTTGGCTTTGGGAGGTTTTGTGGCATGTTGGGGTGAAGTTTTGGCTGCGAGTTTGGGGGTTTTTTTGGTTGGTTTGGGTTTTGTTTTGTTTCTTAAAGTCAAAACCAAAGGTAGTTTGGAAAGATGGGATTCACTAAGTTGAATCACCTACAGTGAAGCACGCTGAATCATCTGATGAGTATTGAAAGGGAACAGTAAAGAGTAAGAAAACTGCAGGATCAGTTTACACAGGATACTACCTTTAAAAGTCATAAATTGGAGAACACACAGACTTCTTAAGTGCTAGATTAAAACCTTTAACAGCCAATCTCATCATATTTTTGAAATATTTGACTGTGCAAAGTCAGAGAACCTCTTTTTAAAAGAATCCTGTCATTTCTTTCCTTCTCATAAGCACTGCCAGTTTCCCAATGCTCTTTTGACAGTATAATCAGTCAATTCAATCAGAGAAATTCTATAGTACAATGGTAATTTTCTCACACTTTTTTTTCCTCCCTTTACACTGTCAATTCAAACCACCTGCTGTAAGCATTGATGTGGAACGGCTTAGTATTAGCTCTGAAATTAGTACCAGTCCCCAGTTAAATACCTGGCAGATTCAGTGTGGCACAGACACTTTAAATGGCACATAAACCTATCAGATGCAATCGGTGCGTTACTTGAGCAAGTCTCTTTCCAAGCCATTCAGAGAGCACCTTGCTAGTACCACTGCACTAGCCTTAAAAATCAGCCTGAGAGGAATGATTTGAGGAAGGAAGGAGAGAACAAACAGAACCATAGAACTTTTGTCTTAAAAGGGGAACTTCTACGAATATTCTGTTAAATGCACTAGTTCGCTTCCTCTAGCAACATTTTATTTATTCAAATACACAATTGCTTAAAAATATATTTTAAGGTACGAAGCATATGAAACGAATTGTGCGCTGCTTTCAATTAGCAGAACCAAATACAATTCATGATGCTATGTAAAATTTCATTTCTTCTTAAACCCTAACACTGGGCTTCAACTATGTGTACTAACTTCCATCACTTAAGCATATAAAAAAAAAAAAGGCTATTAAATCCAATACCTTACAAATCCATCAGTTCTCCTGGCCTATTTAGCTCAGCAGGTAGGTCTGTGTGCATGAGTCAGTCAGCAATGATGAAAGGCATTTACTATAGACTCCTCACAGGGTCGTCAATGGACAACCTGTACTAGATTTATGCTTTAAATAATAAATGAACTAAACACCTTGAAGTAATTGGCTGTGTGAAGCCTCACACTAGGCCAGATAGCTTGTCTGTACAAAGTAAAATAAGATTAAATAATAAATGAACTGTGCAGAGGTTTTCTAACCAAACTATTTCTACATGATTTTTTTAAATGCAAGTTGTTCATGAGTTGAGATGCTTTTGTGATTTCATGCTGGTGTCATGGGGCCAGACTCTTTCTTTGTCAACAGTAACTATCTCAGAGGTCTGTGTTCTTTTTTGGTGATGATGTTAAGAACTCGGTGCTCTTTCCCTGTACAAGATAATACAAGCAGTCTAGGCAGTAATGTAACCATGTCAGGAGTTCATCAAACGCTCATTTCCATTTCAATTTTGTAAAGAATAAACACATCAAGATTTTTACCCACACACATGGGGAAAGTTGGAGGAAACTTCAAGAAAATTGGCATCCATTCATTAATTCATTCACAAATACAATGTGCAAACTCTTCACTGATGGGATTATACTGATAACACAGTCATAGGATTTACCCACAGTAGTTATAATGTAGAGATTCACGTTGAACGTATTTTCTTTAATGCTGGCAAGGGTTTTCAAAACATCTTCCAGCTGCAAGCTAACATTCTAGCTGACAGCCTTGTGCAGAAATTCTCCCTCTTAAATATGATGCTGCAGGCCATCTCACTCCCAGTTCACAATCACATAAATCCCTGTTAAAACTACAGCTTTATTATCCATATAAGTAGCAGTATAAAATATTTAAATTAGTTTGCAAAGCCTCTTTTAATATAATCAAGCAGTCTAAACCTAGTCAGAGAACCCAATAAGACCAGTGGTCACAGGCAGTCCACAGCAGATTTGTTTTCTAAAAACAAAGCAAATTAATTTCTATTCTTTTGGGTTTGTTTTTTTTTTTTTTCATTTTTGTGAAAAGCAAAGCTCATTACAAAAACTGCAGATACTAGGCATTCCAGGGAGAAGAAATAGCTTGAAAGGAAGAAAGTGGGAATATATATATATAAACATAGATACATATATATAAAGGGTTTATAGGCCAGTTCTCCGCTGTTGTAAAGTGCCTTAACTCCAGTAATCTGAATAGACTTTCCTAGATTTACAGAAAACAAAGGTCTTGCCCCTTATCTTTAAGGAAGCTACCTTCACTAAAAGAGGTACAGGGCACAATCTGGCAAAACATTTCATATTTCTGGTTTAAACTTTTGTCATGTCTCTGAAATGCCTGAATCTTCAGACTTACTTACGGCTCCTCTACTCAACTTGCATGAAAGCAACTTCTTTTAAGAACACTGAATTAGAGGAGTGCTCCTGCACTTCTGGTAGGCTTGCATCCTCCCTTACTCCATGTTTTCTGTACAAGGTTGATTGACATGTGTCTCCTGGAACACCTATACACTATAAAGCAGCAATTCCAAGGGCTTCATTCATAACCCACCTCTGGGCTCAGCACCTCGCATTCGGGAGCTACTACTCTAGAGCAGCAGCGAAGTAATTTAGAATTAATTCTACCACAATGATATAACAAGACGACAAAGGGAAAAAAGAAAAATAGATGTGCCAAATATTTAAATAGGGAATACAAAACTTAAAAAGTAAATTAATTGTTTGAAAGAACAGTAACGAAATGTTAATGCTACCCCTTTAAAACACACAAGCAGCATTTATGCAGCCGATAATCTCAAGTCCCTGTGACCTTGGCAGCCTTACAGGGGTAATCTTCACGTAAGATGAATTATTCTTGAACAATTGCTCTAATGTATTAGGCACAAGCATACTGTCCTTCAATATTAGGCATGCTTGTCTTTCCACATCCTTATTTCTAAACAAACGTATTCATTAAGGACAAAGCAGGATGGGGCTAGGGGGGGTGGGCAGGGAGGGGGTTGAAGAGAGAGAAAAATAAAAGACTTCTATGCAAATATACACCACAATACCAGAGCACACAAATTTATTATGTTCCATAGAACTGAAATTATTTGTCAGAACAGACTTTTCTTAAAGATTTCAGAGCACAGTATAACTCTCAGTGAGCCCTGCTCATAGAGGATTTAATGCAACCAAGCTTCTGAGAAAAAACTTTCAGGGAAATCAGTAGGTAAAGAATGAACAGATCAAGCGTTAATGACCCAGATGTATCCCACAAACACACTAACTGACACCCCAGTGACTGTAAAGGAAATGCTCTCATGTCCATTTAGAGGATCAGTGCTTTGCCATCTATCTTCCTGTGTTGGGTTCATTCATACACTGATGTTTTACCTACCAAGATAGTAACAATTTGGGCCAGACATCAGTAGAGGCAGAGACTCAAGCATTCTCCATGATCCAAAGAGTAAGACAAGCAAGTTTATAAGAAAGATTATGATTGCGTCTGATCGCAAAGATCTGTGTTAAGAAGATCATATCCTTTGGGTTTGTTTTTTTTCCCCAAACTCAAGTTCTTTCCGATCCTATTTCTTAGATTTAGAGATCAAAGCACTTTGAAGGGGACCCGTATCTATACAAATAGGACCTAGACCATGTCACACCATTACTGGGACAAGTGGAACTACCTGTAGATCTGTTTAAACAAGTTAACCAGAGGATTTTTGATGTAAATTCTTTGCAAGCGTTAAATAATTAATAAATATGTGCCACAGGACTGAGGCATAAAAAGCTGGAAATTTGGAAAGTACCTAGGACAAGAACTGCATTCTTTCAGCTCCATGTAAATTTTGGGAGCTTCTAAACAACAGAAATTTTTCAGTTCCCACAGGCTCCCCAATTCCCACAGGCCTCTACAATTCTGCTTCAGTTCACGCCCAAAATATCCTCTCTCTTGCCCAAGCAACGGAAAGGCATAATCATTATCCAGCTACCTGATACCTACTTCCAGTAGCATGCCCTGATCCGATGTGATTTAGGCAGGATCTAAGGACACATCTCTGTGGCTAGGTTTTGCACAAAGTACCACTGCAGTTACAAAACCAGAAGCTAGAAGAGAATAACACGTGCTTTTAGTCACACAGCAGCTTAGTGGTTAGAACAGTAATGAAAAATAGAGATAGCAGGTTCAATTCCCTCACCTGCCCATGGGATTACACCCTAGGGGCCTCCTCAACCATCAGCATCACCCCTTTCAGAGCAGGTGGGCACTCAACCTCTCCTACACTCTGTGCAAAAGAATCAGCATTAATTGGGCCAAAGAAAGAACGTGTAGACACACACAGCCTCCATACCTACTGATCAGGGCATGGGCTTGGAAAGCAGGCAGGGGACTGCGATTCCATCAATGATTAAATTAATAGGTGGTACACAACAAAATATACACTGAAAAAGCAAATTCAAGTATGAACTTGAAACCTCCAAAAGCGATGTTTATTTTTATTGTTACCTTTTCTGTGTTTGGGTTCCCTTGGCCTTTTAAAACATGCATCTAGAAATATGAATTGCTAGGCAGTGAAACCCAGTGTTCATACTGCCACAGGCTAGACACCGGTTTCAGGGCACTTGCACAGACCTTTCTCCAGGCTGCATGGTAGAACCCTTCTGTCATGTAGGTCAGGTGCAACCTCACAGGCTTAATGCTTTATACTAAACCTGCGTACACTTAACAGCTGTTGAACAGTATATAGTGTCATTAATGTTTTTTCTTCCTTAGCATCAGGGAAGAATAGAAAGAGCCCAAAGCAGAGGGGGAACTTCATGGGAGTAAAACACAGGAGGGTCTGATTTTTGGACTGCTCTCTCGTTCATCACAAACATAGCAAATTGATCATTCCAATTGATTTGTTGGGTCTTAAATACCTGGGTCAATGAATACTGGATAGATACACCTGAGGTCAGAATTAGCCCCTTGCACTTTAAAACATTGCTGAGTGTCTGCTGCATAATATTGAGAGTCCACACAGTCCACAACACCGTACTGGACAGCGATGTTCAAAAACTATTATCTCTGTGGGAAGCAGTGACAATACATGGGAGGAAGCATCACCATTTTACACTTCTCTTTACGTTGGCACATTTGTCATATTAAAATACATCACACCTATCAAACCAGTGCCAGAGGTCTGCACAAATGAATAGTCATACGCTCTTGTCATTAATAAACAACATAGGAATTCTAGGAGCTCTGGTATATGTACAAGACACACTATATTTGCTGAAGTAGTATGCATGTCATGTTATCCCTCAGTGATTCATAGACCACGTGGAAAAGAGACAGGTTTCGCAAATCATGCTATTGAAAAAGGATAAGTGATGAATTCTATATTTATACTACTAAAAGGAAATTTGCAATCATGATACAGCAATGCTAGAAGAAAGGGGTATATGTGTGATATATTGGCCAGCCTTGACTGTGACTGTTCCTGCAGTGTAAGAATTTCTTTATCCAAGGACAACTACTTTCACCTTCCCATCTGTCCTGTGAATTTTTTAATGTCTGAGACAGGTGGCTTGTTGGAAACCTAAAACCCTGTGGGTACAAAATATGATTAAAATCTGATGTTAGGCTCTACGATAAAGAAGAGCTCTATGTTTAGTTGAGAATTTGTAACTAACCTGCAAAAATATGTCAAAGGTAATTTGAACTCTACATAACCAAAATCTTTTTAATTCAAGTTCAGCATATGCTATATCAAAACTTTGCTTGAAATCATTTCCCCATAGATCAAATATGTATCTTGATAAGTATACATACTGCTTTCTTTTAGAAAAATCTTTAAAGGAATATTTTAATTAATGCTTCATTCCTAAATATAGCATTAACACAATAACATGAAAGATTAATATGTCGAACTCATTATTTAATAACTTACAGAGCACACAATTAATGCATCATAATAAATTCTTAACAATTATTAAAATAAATATCTGAAAACTTCGGAAGGCATATCAAGAATTCAAAGGCTGCTGGGTATGTAATCGTGCCCCTTTTTGGAGATGAGGATGGTGATTTAAATGGGTCTTTTATACTTTCAATTATTCCCCAGCAAAAAAGAGCGAGAAGCCTAATTGAAATCTATTTAGAGGAAATTCAGAATCTATGCAGAGTTTAAAAGTTTGGCATAGAATACTAAGTGCTGATTTCTGCAGATAATTAAAATTTAAAATGTTAAATGATTTATCTTGTTGTAAATAATTAAGGGGATTTTAAAAAGGCAAGCAAGAAAATGTGGTATGTGACTATATTGTGTATTGCCAATCTGCATTTATCAGAAGTGGTACATATTATATATGGACTAGGGTTTTCTGTCTGTTTTTCATAATGATGTGGTATAAGGAGAAAAACTAAAAAAAGAAAATTCCAAAGAATTCCAACAGAATTAAATATATTCAGTGGAACTCAACTAAAGTTGATTTACATTCTGGTCTAATAGGTTATAAAACACATGAAAAAGGACCTACAAGGCAAACTTGACAGACAACTTTCCAGTGATAACAAAAGTAAAGACATTGAAGCTCAACTGTGAAATATTACTCTAGTGTACCCTTAGTTAAACATACACACTTGCAAAAAGTCTGTAATGTCCCAAGTGTGAAATTTACCATTAGTCCAGGTGTGTAACTTCTCCGACTTCTGTGAGCTATTTGTGATATGCACTAAAGTAAAGAAGATCAAATACAACAAGGTAAAATAAGGGCATTACTACAGATGTGGAAAATATTTAGGGTCTGATTTAAAGCTAAGGCCTGCACTACTATCTGGCTTTTCACATAATTTTATAAATATTTTTGAAAATGAAGTTCTCAAAAAGGGAACTGCGGAAAGTCGTTAATTGTTTGCAAAGAGTTTTAGATGCTAAGTGATCTGGGAGTAGTTTACTTTGTTTAAATAGCAATACAAATACTTTCACTGGCCCCAGCAATGGGTAGGCAGGGTGGAAGAGCAAAGCCGATTGTCCCATCTTCTCTCACTCTCTGACCATCTACAAGCATGGCATGCATAATGTGCATTCCAGGTTTTCTGATGTGTGATGATCGTGTAAGGGCTATATCCTCCCCTGATCTGCACAGAAACCTTTTTATTTGTTCATTATGATTAGTTTATTAACATTATTTGAAATTTAATATTTGTACCATTTTCCTACTCTTCCTTACCACATAATTTACCCCTAATTTCACATGTGGTGAAATTCAGTTCAAATGTCTGAACTCATTCCTTGAGTAACATGGGCAAGATTACACCATTCTTTTTTTTGTAAATGATAACAAAAGTGTCCTAAATTATGCACCAAAACCCACATGCCCTGTTTCTGCTTTTATATCAACATATGGTAACTGTGCATTTACACTTCATGGTTGAAATAATATACTTTGGGCCCATATATGGGCAAAGGTTCCAGTGAAAGGCCAGAATTCTTAAAAGGCAAAACTAGCTGATTTTTTTCTTTGAGGTTAAAAACATTAGAAAGAATGGCTGGCTCAACTGAATCTAACAGAAAATAGTTCTGGGAAAATGAGAAAGGAGTACCCAGATTTAAGATGTAACTCAGATTCAGAAAACATTAACTAGAATGCTTTTTAGACTCTGCTGTTTGTCATTAATAACAAATTTATAATAATAGTATGGTTGGTATCACTATTCTCCAAGAACCAAAATCAAATGCAAAAATCAATTCCTCTCACAGATGTGCAAGGAATAACAACACTATTTCCTCACCCTGAAAAAGATGCCAATTATTCATGTAGAAATCTAGAATCACAGGCAAGAGCAGTAAAGAAGTCAAGTGGTAAGAGATAACAGGTGATATGGAGAGGATATAGCTGATAGCTAGCAAATAATCATTCCCTTCAAAGAAGTTACAGAACACCTCAATATGAGCTCTTCTTACAGAAATCATTTTAAACTATCGCAAGAACTTCAAAAAATGAGTGAAATGAACGTGTCATTAAGGGGAGGGGGGAATGATAAACCCAGAATAGGCATAAACTGTCAAATATTCAAAGCCCTAAGTACAATCCAGCAACAAAAAGCTCAGTTTCAGACTGCTTGAGTGAGTCCTTCCAGATAGGCAATGGCACACGGGATAAGTTCCGGGAAATATAGAACACCTGCAATTCCCTTCATCTTCAATATACAGCATAACTCGAAGTGAGAGCTGCAGGTGTTCAATTCCACTTGGTATTAGTCTCTCAGCATTAAGTACTAAGAAAGGCAAGAAAAAATATAAAGGAATCAAAATGTTTGGGCCTTTATATTGCTATTCACATTTCACTTTGTTACAGGAAATGTAAGTCTGGGAATGTATTATTTATTCAGAGGCTAAAAGCAAACAAGCTTATTTATGTCACAGAAACCGTATTACATAACTTTTTTTTAAACCACCACACAACTGCAGATTTGAAAGAATCAAAGAATACCTTCTAAAGTTTCAAAGGCCACTATACCTTCCTGCCAAGCTCTGCCTAGGAGAGCCCTATTATGTGCACCCTTCTTTCTTACAAGTTTAATTCACTCAGGATATAAACAGGATAGAGTCAAATCCTTAGTCTTCTGCAGCACCACACAAACTACGTCTGCAAAAGCACTCCCCCTTTAGCTGAAAAATTATAGTATGCTATAATGTACACATCACATGTCTACAGAAGAAGCATGAACCAAATCTCCTTTTTGTCTGCATTACTTTATTTAAAAAAAATATAGCTTTATTTGCTATTCATGAAAAGAGAAAATATTTACAACATGTTCTGGATACTATATACTTAAGGTAGAACATGCATTGGAACTTGGTCAGGTAGAGTACCAATGGACTGGGCGCAGATGTATGCAGTAACAAAAGTCAGAAATACGACAAAACCATTACTTGTCTGCTACTTTCTGTAAGAAGGAAGTATTTTGCAGACCATTTATCAAATCAGGAACACTCATCAGTTATTGTTGGCATATGAAAAATGATGATATGAAGGCAAAGGCCTCAGGAGTATGCAGCATCGGCTAATGAAAGCAGGTTTTAGCATTACATGAAGCATTTTATGATCCATTTCAAAAAAGCCTCTCAGTTGTTTTAACCACCTGATTCATACCCTTATTCCTAGAAACAATTAGTTGCTATCAGTGCCAGTGTTTACCTAATCACAGTTTCAGCAGTGCTGTAGAGCCACATCCTTTACCACTATGACTACACTCCAGTGACATGTGAAACAGCAAAAAAACACACGAGAACTTGCTTGTTTTCTTAGCATACAGCCGTGGTGCTGCTTGGCTGTTCTCCATATCCCCCAGAGCATGTCAGCATTAAACACCCAGAGACTGTTAGCTTGCTGAGCAGGTTTACAGCAGGTCACTTTTGGAATTTCAGGCTGCGTTTGGCCTTAGTCAATAGCTTTTTTTATTTCCTTCATCAACTTCAGAATGCAGCTGCTCCTAACAGCTTTTAAGGTGTCTCGTTCTCTTTAGCACTTTTGTCCCATGCTCTGCTCGACTTCCCTGGACCCAGACCACCTTCCCATTCCAAGGAAAAAATGCAAACCAGGAAATGAAAAAAATACTCTATCAGGAAAGAAAAAGGTTTTAATTCCTGCTGGGTGTTTGGTGCCTGTAAGACTGTTCAGAAGGTTTCCTGGATTTGTGAATTACGTTCACACTTATTTTTGTAAGCCAAGTAAAAATAAGACTGAAATCTGAAGTGGAAGTTGCACCCTGAAGGACACAGGAATTCAGTGAGCGCCTACAGTGCAAATTACAACATTTGTGGGAGAAGCAGAGAGATTAACACCTCCAAAAGAAACACAGTCTTATTAAGGACAAGGCAGCCAAAATGCAACAGCAGAGGAAGAAGCTCTTCCCCTGAAAGAAATGTCCCGGCAACCATCCATCCATAGGGTGGTCCACGAGTTCAGAGGATGGTCAGAGACGCTTTAGACAATGTCCGCTACTGTTCTTGCTCTGGCAGCACTGTGTGGAGCAGAATATTGCCAAAATACAAAACTACACTTTCCAAGCTTCCTTTCTTTTTTGTGCTGCCCAGATCACGTATTACCAAAAGCATGTACTGTTCCTCTTTGTTGCTGCCTGCATGTGTGTAAGTCATTTGCTAACATCTGAATAAAGTATTAGCATCTAAAAACTCTTAACTGCTTTTCTTTACTTTAAATAGGCACTTGTGCTCTGATAGGCCTCATTTATTTGATTGCTGTCCAATGATACTACAATGAATGAAAACCATGAAGTATGTGGTCAAAAAAAAAAAAAAGAAAAAGAAAAAAAGCGTGAGAGAGAGCGGTGAAGATATTTTCTCCAAGACATTGTATGGGCTATGTGTGTTCAGGTTGGCATTTTTGGTGGTTTGGTTGGTTGGTTTTTAAACTGTACTGCAAATCTACTCCTGAAAATGGATCACACAGCTTAGGAAATCATGTAGGGGTGGGAGAAATCTGTAGGGAAATTTCTGAGTTGAAGTTTTCGGTATACAAAAACAAAGCATTGTACAAACATCTGCTTGGGCAATGGCTGAAAAGCTAAAGAAATCTACTGGAAAAAGTCATAATTTCAGGAGGGAAGATGAAGCCTTCTGAATGAGCTGTAAAAGGTCAGTTCTCCAACATGGCACATCCACCAGGACTGACAATGAGATCAATCCCTTTGTCTACAACCATTCCTTTAAAATACCAGCTTGTTTTCATTATAGCTGAAATTTGAACAGCCAAACAACAAAAGAATCAGCACCACGTTTTTTTGCTCAAAAAAAAAAAGTTACAATATGACCTGGATTTCCCACGTGGTCACTTATTGCAAAAATAAACTGAGAACAACTTCATTTTATAGAACTACTACATTAAATTTATTTTGCATATGCAATACACACAAAGCTTTCTGCAATAACTTAACATTCCAAATCTGCCCTAAATATCTGTAACTTGAAGTGGATGAGTTTATAAGAACTCTACATGTTGTTTTAACTGGCAGAAACACTGCATTCAGTTTTCTGATAAAAGACTGCTAATACCTCCCATGTTACAATATTTTATTTGGAATCCACAAGGGAAAAACTAAGAAATTAACCTGTTAGAAGCTCAGGTGAAAGGAAAATACTATACTGATAAAAATTTTTACATTAAGCCATATTTTTATGCACTAATGGTGCTTATATATACTATAGTACAGTTAGCATTCAGTTAACTGAAAATATTACCCTCAAAGAATTTATTTTGAAGAACCACGTACATTTCCATTTAACAATATCTCATTTCTTCCTCCACTTTCTCGCCTTCTCTAGTGAAAGGATAATAACTGCTATTTATTTTACAAATAATTACTAATTTGTAGAAAAAAATCCTCACCAGTCATGACCACCCAGCATGGAATTTGATTTCACATTAGCATATAGAACAAAATGACCGTGGAAGTTCCACATAAATATCAGCCAACCAATTTTTACAGAAGCAGATACATCTGTGAAAATGCCTTCTTTTTTCTTCTCCATAATCCTACACTCCTTTTCCTGACATAACAGAAAAACATGTCTTTTGCCTATCAAAATACATATACACATAGAAATATATACATTTGCAATATACAGAATTTAAATCTTGTTGCCTCCCAATAAGCATTGCCAAAATAGGTTTAACACCATGAAAACCTTTCTGTAGATCTACTTAGGCTAACACAGAGCTATATCTTAACCTCTGTCACTGCATAAACCTCTTCAGCACTCAGCTAGGCACTGCATGAACTTTTAAACTCTTTGCCTTTGTAGTTACTGCACAGATTCTGTTCCTGCTACACAGTATATCTAAGGCTATTAATAGGTTATTGATAAAAACAAGAATTGACCATTGTGTTGTCAAATACAGATACCCTGACAAGTCCTAGCATGTAGACACCAGCAGGTTCTGCTGTTGTAGGCAGCCCAGCATAAGCCCTATCACAAGCAGCACCTCCTGGGAGGAGGGAGAAGAACCATCTGCCACCTCCCGTCTCTCCCACCAAACCTGCCTGGTGACCCCCTCAATTCTGCTGAACCTACAGTTTGTTTACTATGTGAATGCATAAAACTGTTCAGGACTTACTATGGTTTGCTCTGTTTGTAATACAATATATGCTTATTAGCAAACCTGTCTAGTGTTCTTATATCTGTCCTTCGCAGTCACTTTGATGCCACAAGACAACTTTCGCGGTTGCTCCCTTAGCCTTCCTACCTACCACCCCATCTCTCATTCCTCTCCAAGTACGGAATACATAATTTAAAATTAACACTTGAGTTTCTCCATCATCTAGAAAATCTCCATTTGAGTCCCACAATTGCACTCACTATAATTCTTATCACCATAATTTTTAACCCCTCCACAGTCAGCAGTCTATCTCCTTTCTCTTCAACGCTGACCATACCTCTTTTTCCAAAGCTTTCTCTTCCTTTTCACCCTTTGCATTACTGCATCATCCTAACTCTTCCTCTACCTTTCTAATGCTGCTTCAGCATGTATTTTTATAAGATACCACATTTATCTTATACCTAAATCTTGTCCATTTTTTCTATACAAGACCTCTGAGATCTGAACAGCTAGAAGTCTCATCCAGGTTGTCATCATTTTCTGTCTATATTACTACATCCTCCTTATCTCTGTCTCTAAGAAATGTCATCTTACGCTCTTCTTTTGACCCATTTGGAAGGTTGCTACAAAGGTGGTTTTGTTTTTTGTTTTTTTTTTTCTTTGACCGTGACACTCCTCCACTTTGGAAGAGTTGGAATATTTTCACATTAACAATTAAATTTCCGGTGTTTAATATAAACATTAAAACAATACACTTTTTTCTGCAAAGGATGGTTAATAAAAGTAAATTGGTCTCTTTATATGTTAGTGGAGTACCTGTCACTTTCAACAAGCAATTAAAAATGTTTGCTCCTTCCACGCTGAAATAAAATCTAGAATTTTTTTCAAGTTTCTCCAACAGTATAACAAGCTGGAGGTAAGATACAGATATTTACCATAGAACAGCATATAGTCTATAGCAAGATGTATCAGATCTCATTTCAGGTCCAAGCATCAATTAGCCTTAAGTTATATGAACACCACATTCATCATAGAAGTCACTTTAAAAGCCTCACTCCAGAGTAGCCAACAGCTTGATAATTAATACATTTCAGTAAAGGGAGGATAGCTAAATTTGGCTTTAATCTTTCCAAATCCAAATAAGCAACCAATTACTGGATACTGGAGGGGTCAGTAATCTCGAGGCGCTCCTTTTTGCTCCCTACTCCAAATCTAATGCTTTGTCTTTTTGACAAAAACAATTTTTTTTTCAAACCAACTCAAAAAGAAAAAAAAATAATCCTAAGTAGCTCTACTTAAAACTACAATTACCCCTTCATTCTGCATAGCAGCACAGAATATATTACAGTCCCCAAATGACTGAGTTACGGTGTATAAAATGTTACTCACTAAAAAAGGAAAGAGACAGACAAGTGAATCTTCAGAAGAGGAGATTTAAGCAAAGAGCATGAGCTTCCTAAACTGAAAAAGGCAGCTTATTCCTTAGCTGTTGGGCATAATGGTAAAATCCTCCATCACGCAAGGTTTGTAGTTTCGTAATTGGAACTTACACTAAGAGGGCACTGAAGAGCACAGAGGCCTGGAAGCGATATATCTCAAAATTAAATCGGGAGATATATTCAGGACCTTGACCACGAAGGGGCTGATGGGTCAACTTCACAATCAATCCTTTGTTTCTGAGTAGCCAATGCAGCAATGCTAGGATTAGGGAGATAGGCTGTCTTTTTTTGCAAGATATACTTCTCTGGCAAAAGAGTTTTGCTCAAGCTTGGTAATAAGACCACTTGGCAGGCCAGTGAGCAAAGCTTTATAGTTGTCTAGCTTGGAGGAGATAAAACCCTGAGCCAGCTTCTCATAAACAGACATGGATAAATACGGACAAAGTATAGGTTTCATTTTTCAAATGACAGTAGGAAGTCTTAATAATCTGCCCAATGTGATATTTAAAGGACACTTCGGATTCCAACAGGAATATGGATGTTGAAGTGGTAATCCTATAGTGCAAATAATATATATATACATAAAAGCTACATCAAAAATTGAGGTGGCATTAAGCTTATAGCTAGAGCCACAAAGTGAAAAACTTTCATTTGAATTTAACTAAAGAAAATCATCATAACTTATATTTTAAGGTTTTCCAGGAAACTGATCTGGACAATAAAAGCACAGTTTGGATTTGCTGCTTTAACTGACAAATGAATTAGCATGCCTTCAGCAGAGAAACGAAACCCAATACCAACTCAATGATTAATATGGCCCAGAGGCAGCGTTCAAGTGCTAGCTGGAACAAGCCAAAAATAGAACTCTCTAAAACACCAGATCCCACTATCGTATTGGAAGATGTGAAATCACCACCACAAACATTACACTGCCTGACAAACCCATCAGCTTTGGACCAGTTTGAGCTGCTGCATGTCAGAAAGCCCCATGTATTTTTGCAGGTTGAATAAAATGCAAAAAAAATATAGAAAAATCTGCAGAGAAGCATTTCAGCTACATGGAATGTCTTCTTTACTGTTCTAAAAATGAGCACTTAGCCAAAACATTTGTCTATGGATCTGTAAGTTTTTTTCAGATGTACAAGATGTTTACAAGATGAAAATTCCTTTAGCAACTTCAGAAGGACAACGCAGTTGAGAGCATTGGAAGCCATACTGAAAAAAATTCAAATGAGAATTGATACAAAAGATTAATTTCAACACTCCCCTCTGCCCCAGGATTTTAGTTTGCCTGTAGGTTGATACCTCCTGAAGGCATAAATCCAGCTAATTATTTAAATATTCAATATAACACTGGACATAGGTCTGACTGAAATCACTGAGACTGTGCACATATAAAGTCTGAAGTTTGTATCTGAATACGAGTAGGCCAGGGTTTGTAACTTGACAAGGAAAATAGGATTACCAAGAAATAAGGGTCCAAGGAAAGCTGCCTTAGCCATGCAATTTCCTAATGATACTATAACACAGGTTGAGACTACATTTGGGTGATAGGGTTATGTTTTAGCAGATACCAAACATATAATGATTCAGTTCTTTGCAACAGAGAATCATAGAATTTTCATACATTTCCATTACTTCTCCCTAAGAGCAAGGAAGCTTTTATTGCTTTCACACACTAAAAGAAATTCCATCCATATGAAATGGATTCCATCTCTGCTTCACATTTCATTCTAACACACAAATCAAGATGCTGGAATTTATATTTGCAGATATTTGTGTGTTTCTTGTGTTTTGTGTCTCTTGGAGGTTCACCGAAGTCTTGCCACATAACGCATTCCTAAGCACTGGTTTCAAGAAGTTTTGTTACATTGGAGTTAACACAGGTAAACTTAAGCTAAACGCTTCAGAAGAAACCAGGAAGGAGAATGGAGGAAAACAGAAGGCTTTAGTCTAGCTGATTAATATTTTAAATTTCTATTTTAAATTTTAGCTTCCTGCTTGTAAAAGAGCAGAAGAGGAATACAGCTGAAGTTTCATTCGTCCATTTGAAAACCAGGACAATTATAACCATTTGTTCTGACCAACGGAATGTACAAGTTTTCAGGTTTTGCCAAGCAGTTTGTATACCATATCCATAATGCTAAAGCATTTGGTTTTCAGAATGATAACAAATCATGAAATGCCATAGGGGCTTGGTTTTATAAAAATAGCTTCAACTTGGTCTAATTCCATAGATTTTCAAAACTACTTATTTTCCTCCCTTCTACACCTTTGTGCTGTAGACCTGTTACAGAAATGTATCTGTTCTCAGATTAACACCTTAGTAAAAGCTAAATGGAGCTTCCCCACCCCCTTACTTGGGCTTGAACTTCTGAAGTGTCATATTTAGCCCATGCTGAAGTATTTTGAATACAGTTCATGTTCAACAGAATGAAAAGAAAAAAGAATTTTGCAGTCCTCAAGTGTCCTGTTCATGTAGCTTATGAAGCCTGCCAAAAATTTCTGTGCACTTTACAGTATTTATAAGCCATTTTAGGATACTGTTCTTGATTTCATAAGGCACGTCATCAGAAGTAACCAGATGACAAGATTACAAACTTGAGAATTGTCTACTGAGGTTGGAACAGTCAATTTTGAATAATATAAAAAGTTGTTAAAAAGCACACATAAAAGTAATTTTAAAATATATTTTGGCACCGTTCATTTGACAGCAGTAATGGTAGACCCAGTTGTTACCCAAGAAATTTGATCTCTTCAAAATATACTAGTAAAAAATTAAAAATAACTAAATGGGTACAAAAACTGGCTGGATGGTTGGCCTCAGATGGTAGTGGTTAATGAGTTGTACTGTATCTTGGAGGTTGATAACAACCGGAGCACCACAGGAGTCTATCATAGGATCTGCCTTTTGAAAATCTCAATCAGTGACCTGGGTGAAGTGTTGGAGTGGTCTCGTGTCAACTGTGGAGATGACAGCAAACACAGACTGTCATCTGTGAAGATTACAGTTGATCCACTTGCAGGTAGATCTACCACCCAAAGGCACCCAAATTGACCAGAGGATTGGGCCAACAGGAACCTTGCAAAATTGCACATGGAAAAAACCTAGGTCCATGGGGTATTGTTGGGCAGTGAGCTGAAAAAGCTGTACAAGAGCACCCTGGGCAATATTCACAGGAGCACAACCGGTACAAGGGAGAGATGGCTCAGCCCTGGGAGATGACATCTATACACTGTGTCCAGTTTTGGGTTCAGCAATTCAGGAAATATATTGGTGTTCAAGGAGTTCAGCAAAGGACTATCCAAGACAGTCAGGGGCCAGAGCACTTGCCCTTTGAGCCAAGGCTGCAGGGCTGGGGCTAATTCAGCCTGGAAAATGGATGGATTTGGGGTGGGTAATTAAGAGCAGCCTACCAGTACCTATGGAGAGGGCACAGAAAAGATGGAGCCAGGCACCTTGCAGTGGTACACGGCCGGTAGCGAAGGACAACAGGCATTATTGCCAATGTACGAGTTTCAGACTGGATATAAAAGATAACTTTTTCACTGCAAAGACAGTCAAGCAGCGCGGCAGGTTTTACAGGGTGGTTGTGGCATCTCCATCCTTAGAGGTTTCTAAGACCTGACTGGAAAAATCCCTGAGCAGCCTGGCAGCTGACCCTGCACATGCAGGAGGCTGAACTAGAGACCTCCTAAGGTTCCCTCCAGACAAAGCTGTCCTGTGATACTGTGATCCAATACCCATTACAAACACAAATATACTACACTCTACTTTCCCATTACATTTAAGTACAGAGTAATGGGTTAATTTAGAAATAAGCTATATAGATGCCCAGATTCCAAAACCAGAAGATTCCTGTATAACATAGATAATGGGATTCTCAGACTAAGTCTTGTTTGAACTATTGCACACACCTTAAAAAACATCAAAACTGATTTTTGTTTTCTGAACTGCTGTAAAAAAATATATCTCCCAATACCTAAAGTTGTTTCAAAGATTAATATTCAAATGTGAATAACAAACATTAATATTCAAATGTGAATAACAAATGTGAGTAACAAACTTTCATGCTTTAAATCACTACCATTTGTGCTAGTTCATTATTAAGATACTATAGCCAAATCTTTTTATTCTAAACAGACAGGGATATAGTCTCTTGGCATTTTATAACAACCACTCCAGTTCCAAAGTAGACAGAAGTATTCCTGTTCTACACCATTATAAATGTATTAGCTTACGCTTTATAATAGTCCCTATCAAATAAATTCTATAATGTCTAAGGACATACATACACATATCTACATGCCATTTCCCTATCTTGCTTTCCGTTCTCAATTCTCATGCTGAGCAATAAAATTATGTGAAACTGTACAGTAATAAGGATTTAAAAAAAAAAGTGAACAATCTGTTTAAAGAGTTTTTGATTTTTATAGTGAATTTTGATTTTGTAGGTTTAGGGGTTTTTAAGTACATATTACATACATTTATTTCATATGGGCATGTCCAACATTTGTTATTTTGTATCTCTTGAAGCTTGGCTCAGTAAAAAAAAACACCACAAAAAAAAAAAAACACAAACAAAACCAAAACTCCTCTACAACCACTGTGAGGTTGATTAACTCTGTATTAAACAAATTCTGAGCTAATTAAACTCAAAGTCAATTCAGCCCACGACAGAAGGTTATTACCTCATAAACAGGATGTACTTTAAAGTTATTAATAATACACTAACATTGCCTTTTCAAAACCTTTGATTAGCAAACAAGTGAAAATTAGCATCTGAAATTCTGTTTGTACAGACTGTAGATCAGATTATGTAAATTTCTAAATCTTTCTTTTTTCCAAATGAAAAAGAAGCAGCTAGCAACAGCTGTACAAGTGAGAAAACAGTACAGATAAAGGACCCAATCCTAAGCAACTTAAAACTCCACTGAGACTGATGAAGTGGTAAGGAGGTGATATATTGTTCCATATTCTGTCCTGCTGTGCACTAGCAAATATGCAACCAAAAATAAAATATAAACACTTAGTAAGAGATATTCGAATGATATTTATATGTACCCAAATTCCTTCAAGCTGATTATAAACACACTTTTCATATCAATATGTGAGACTAAGTGGAAGACTTAAGGAGTACAAAAGCAACACTTGCCCTTTCTGCAGCAAGCTTAAGTTGCGCAGAGATATAAAACATATAAACCCAAGAAGTTCTCTTCTAAAAATGGCTGATAACACTTATCTTTGCAGAATAATTGATAAATAATTCCTGAACAAAATGATTCAGTAAGTTTCTCTAGACATCAGTAATACAAGTCCACAGCCTCAAGACATTTTATGTACAAATAAGAATGTGAAGAAACCAGGCAGATAAAAATCACACAGAAGCAGCCTTTTTTGTTGTCTCCATTTCTGATGTATCATTGTTATTTAGAAATAGCTGGTAGCAGGAAGACAAGAATTCTACCAGGAAGACTGTTTGATATGTCTCAACATTATAGAGCTAAGTATATGATTTATATAATTACACAGTATATATTCATAAAATGTATGTGCTGAACTGTTATTAATTAATATAATTTGGAACTAAGAAAAGTTGTATGTGTGTCAGTCACATTGTAAACACAGACTTCTCCCAGGGATTTCACCAGGAGAAACTGTACACCGTAGCCTCCTTGGAGCCCCAGTGTGCTGCCTGCAGCATCTTATACATCCTGAAAGTACTCAGTCTTCAAATAATATACAGGCTTCCTGTTTTTGATGCCACACCCTCAAAGCCAAACTGGCTTCTAAGTCAAAATCCTTGAGTGTGCCATTAAAAGTGAAGAGTACAAGGATGCAAGAGTATTCAAGGAAAAAAAAAAATTACAAATTGCCAAGTGGATATAAGAAAACTTATGAAAAACAACAATTATTCAAAAGGAATTAAACTGTCATTAGTAGGACTCTTTCAGAAACAATGTTTTGTTTCTGAAAGATATACAAAGGCAAAGAAAATGCAAAATTATACTAGTAAATTCCAAGCTTGAACTGCAAAACCTATATTTATATAATCTCTCTAGTGCATGTATTCTACATTTTTCTTTTACCTTACTAAAAGGTAAAATTTGATTAAGCACAACTTGGATGTTTCCAAGATTTCAGGCTCTGAATGTGAAAAAACAATAGGTGACACTGTAGTATAATTGGGGGGGTTTTAATATAAAAAGTATATTTGAGCCTTTCAAAGACAGTTTAAAGTGGTAGGAGTAGCTCTCAAACTGTTAGTCTTCCTTTCTATCACCAAAGTGGTGATAAGTAAAGCTGAAAAGTAATTGTTTTCAGCCTCTCTAGGCAAAAAACTGGTGAAATAAACACCCTTTGGAAGTGGGCAGAACGCTACTGGGCTTTCTCAAAGGATTTGAAGAGAGAAAACAAAGAGAAAAATGGGCTTCAGTTCTGAAGGAGGAAAAAAAAAATATTATTCACTGGAGCAGAATATCAGACACAAGGGGAGAAAATGTAGTTGTTGATAGAGAGCAGCTGCACTGAATAAGCAACCCCAAATATCACTGGCAGCTCCAGCAACAGCTTCTGCGGCTGAAAGGCTTGCAGCTTCTGGCCCAGTAGGGACCTGCCCCAAATTTTTCACATAACCTAAGGCATCGAGGGGTCTTTCCACCTCTTCTGACTGGAGAACAGTCTATCAGTACTACTCAAAGTGATCAAGAGCCCCAAGAAAACAAGCTTTGACAATTCTTCCCCCACCCTCACTGCCCCACGGAGATGCAGGGTATAATGTTTTTCTAAAATGTGCAATTAAGTTTTGCAAACTGATTTAATAGGGAGAGAAAAAATGGGGGGGAGAAGAATAAATAAGAAACAGACTGCATAGCTTTTGAGAGAGAGAACTGCCACCAGGGTTTTGACGGTACTTCCTCCCATCCTCCCGTATTCTGTTTCCCACTTGCCACGCACGCTGCTGACTTGCGGGATTCTCCCTATTTATTTTTTTCTTACTTTGAGCACCATGACTATCAAAACCACCCTTTCAGGTAACAAGGGACAACCCTTCAAAATTTGCTATCTTCTGTCAACTACTAGCACTAAAAAAAGCAGTAACCTTGGTATCTAAACTGGTACAGAAACCTGTAATGGAGACAGCAAAATACGCATTCACATATAACAGTCAACACCACAGATTCTTGCTGAGGTCAAAAAAGGCAAGAGTGGTGCAAGTTTTCTGGTGTGATTTTCTTCAATTCAGTTAAAGGACGTGTTACAGGGTCCAGGATCCAAACATACTACACCTCCTCACACTTTTTTTTTCCTCTTATTATCTCCTTTGAGCATTTATGTGTAGAAGCAGTTAATATTTCCACCCAAAATTATCCCTGGGGGTTATCACTGAGTACCTTGGGTCTTCTAGAGCAGAATGGTGTGAAAAGTTTCTGTTGCCTTGGGGAAACCGAATCTAATTTTGCTAATTTTATATTCTCTCTGACTAATCTAACATACCTTTTCTCCAGTTCAACCAACTGTTTGTTCAAACAAACAAACAAACAAACAAAAACCACAAAGCCGGACCACACAGAGTAAACAACCTTTTAAACCCGTCAACACTCTACTGAGAAACAAGTGTTAGGACATGAGTGAGGCAAAGCACAAATATCTCCATATAGATATTTTAATTATTTTTAATGTTTTGCTTCACCAGATCCTCTAAAGGTCCTATTTAAAGAAATCCCCATGCCATGAAGAGACAGGACCGATCAACACACTAGAATTCCTGCACATGAATCTCTTAAATTTAGATGCCCATGATCTTTCATTCTTCAGTCAACTCTAAAGGATGCTCCCGAGTAACCTCCAGGATTATTTTTGCATGGACAGTTCTCGGGAGCACCTCAGATACAAGCAAAATAGACAGCTTCTCTATCAGTATCAAAGCAAGAAGAGCTTACAAGAGATCCATATGATCCCATGCGTCACAGTAGAAAGTACGATTTGTATCTGCTACGGTAAGTGTTTGCATATCAGTTTAGAGAGCTTCAACATGCTCTTTAATTGTCTTCAACCCAGTAAGTCCATAAAAACACTCACAGCATGATACCAAAGCTGCAGCTTCAACCCTCTAGGACTGCTTACCTAGTCCTCCATACCAAATTTCTAGCAATCAATGGTACTGCACAGACTCAAAGGCAACGAGTAAAGCTGCTAGCAAATATATGCATGCTTCCCCTCTCATCTACTTTTAAATGACCTCCAGCAAAAAGGGAATAGAAGTGCTCTGCAAATGTTACATACATTTGCCATTCAGCCTGGCTTCACACATAGTAAGTTTCAACAGACATTTGTGCAGGTAGGGGTAGCTGTTTTGTTCTCTAGCATCAATCAAGGTTAGGAGCAAACAAGCTGAAGAGATCCAAAACACCACCTGAACAGCAAAAGTCTAGATGTCCAAACTGCTGCTGTTTAAAGCATTTTATTTATTCTCTTAATCTTGCTGGAATTTATTTTCTGAATATTCAGACAGTTTATACTGAAAAGAGGAAATAGCTAGAAGTTGTGTGCTCATACCAGGAATCTTGTTTAATAGCTGTTTCTGCAGACATGCAGAAATGTTAATGTTTATTGTTAAACTAGTTTAATGTTAAACTAGTCTGATTTGTGCCAAAAAATTGTATTAAAAACTAAAGTTAAAATTTTGACTTGAAGACTTAACTTTGTATTTTATGCATATCTGTATTTATGTAAAGCAGTACTGTAGAATAGATTGTCCACAGTGGTTTCGGAAAAAGTAAATATTTCATTTATATATAGGGAAAAGTTTCTAATCAATAACAAGATACTGCTAAACTCTCAGCACTATAACTTTAACTCGTTTAGTTAATATATTCTGCAATCTAGAGATTACAGAGAATGGATCAGGATACAGACTGTGTTGGATAATCCATTCACTTCTAAAAAAGCTAAAGTTCTATTTTTCATTCATAAATCCATGCTGTTTTGCACAAAGAAAATGTTGGTGATTTACTTCTTGTTGCACAAATCAGGATTAAAAAAAATGTTTCTAATAGTCAGACCAGAGCCAATGAACTGAAAACTCTTCACATGTCCCTGGTGAGCAAAGCAGAACTACAAATAAACAAAAAAAAAAAGAGACCTAAAATAAGATCTATGTTAATATTTTATTACATATAGCAAATAAGGAAAACCAATAGCCTGAAAGTAAGCACAGAGCTATATATATTCACTTTGTATTCATATGAAATTCTTTCCCACAAGTTACCAAATTTCACTTGCTGTAATATACTCTTCAGATAAAATGCTGGATGTATTTTTCTAAGCAAATAAATAACTATTAGGAAGAGCAGTACAGGAGATGCACATTTTAGATCAACTTATGAAGCTTTTGGGGAAACACTATCCTAGTGTAATCAAAATGGTATTTTGATAACATAACAAAATCAATAATAGAGAAGACATGTTCTTTTTGTTCAAAGGTGCTGTGTTTTGAAAATATTGCCATGTAGTATTTACAGTAACAGCTGTACAGTTAAACTTTAGGCACAAACTGAACTGCAGAAGATCTGCTGCATAAATAAAATTCCCATGGCAACTAAATGTGCTACTAGATAACAGAGAAAAAAGGATTTATGTGTTTGCTGAGCTGTCTTGCCCTAGAGGAATTCTCCAGGCAAATGCAGGCCACCTGCCACATGTTATATTAAGCTCAGCCTTCTGGACTTATTTTCAAATATACAGCAAAAAGGTCCACCAAGTTTTATTTGAAGGTTCCCCTGTCATGTTCCCAGCCCCTCCAAAACACATAGCTCACTCTTCACTGTGCTTTCTATATTGTAACAGAGATGTTTAATAATGAATAGGTGTATTTCTGCTTGTAACTTGGTAATCTTAGACCTCTACACAAAGCGGGCAAGTAACCCGAATTCTCAAATTCATGTAAAGTTTTGTGTATGTCCAATTGTACCGAGGTGCACTATTAAAGTTCAGGTATTTCTTAAACTTTACAGTAGTAGTATTCCTCTTGTAATAACATAAGGAAAGATATTTGGGTCTGAGAATTCATGTAGTACGTTTCTATACAATAAATAGATTATTTTTCAAAAAGACTTGTTCTCATATCCAGAAAAAAACAAACAAAACAAAACATTCTCACTAGACTACAATGGTAATAGTGAAGCATTGCTCAGCAATGCTTCAAGTTGGGACACTATACTTAGAAGACTGAAGACCATTAAAACAGCTAGTGAAGAAATATAATCACCTAGCTAGCAATAGGCAAACTTATTGCAATTAATGCCACCAAGTTATTAAAGGACCAGAGTACGTGTGAAAGTGTAGAATGTTTATAAGATCTTCTTTATCATTTTTGCCTCTGAAGATTAAGAAAAACAATTTCAAGAAGCTGTACTTTACGATCAAGTCTATGCTTGGCCATGAACCTCAGGAACAAAATTCTTTGCTCCGCTCTCCTCACTGGGAAAGCCTCATGATATTTTAAAGAGGCAGCAGAGCTTGCTTCATAACAATGTGAACTATAGTGTGTGAAAAGACACCATACATATTTTTCAGGTAGTTTGTAAATCTAATCAAATTGCTAAGTCCATGTTTGGCATCAGGCAGCTATAGCATCATGAAACTGGGCACCTACACATATGAAACACCATCTTGTTATCTTTCTAAAATCTCCATGCATGAAATATATGGACAAACCATCAACATGGACTTCCTGCTGTCTTACTATTGGGGCCCATCTGCTTCAGAGTTGTTCATTTACATCCCTATCTTAGCCTAACCATCTTGCTTCAGTTCCACATGAACCATGAGCTTGACCCAAAGTCCACAGAAGTTAAAGCAAGCCTTGTGCTAACATGAAGAAGTTTTGGTAAGTGTTAGGATAGCATATGTTCCCATTGCCTTGTACTCTTTGCTCCTGTTTGAGCAAGTAATCAGTAAATTAATTCTAACAAAGAGGAAAAAAATAAATATTAATTTTTGTGAACTTATACTGCAATTGTCACCACAATTTAATATCTCTTCTGGATATTTATGAAATATTTGCATGTAAGCCACAGAATTTCTTGCGCAAGGACAGAGAAAGAGGATACGGAAGTTTTATCAATGAACATTTAAAGAACACTTGCACATCACTGCAAAATAACAAGATCTGTACTATATAAAACCACTAAATCAAATAGTATACAACAGAAATTAGTTGAGGGTCAATATGACATTACCAGATAAGACTTTGTATTTTTATTAGTAACAATAGTTAATATTGCCTAATGATTTTTCTTTTCTTTTTAGAAGCAGGGGGTAAAAATAGAAGACTAAGATTAAGTTTTACTCTGGCTTGAGTTTTGTTAGATGTGATCACATAAAATACTCCACCAATAGATATGACAAATGCACTTTATATTTCAATGTGTCAAACCATTTCAATACTGAGGAACTATGTTGAAGCTGGCAGGCAAGCAGCCTATATTAAATTTTTCTCTGGAATCGACTTCAATTCTGTACTGAATTATTGGAATTTTAGTGACCCTAAAAAAGGCTGTCAGAAATAATATTCAACACAGAGTTTTCAAATCTAATGCTCTATTACACATACTACACATAAAATAATATCGTTTCAATATAAGCAAACCAGTCAAGAACAACATTCTATTTGTACTTGTAATTTTAGATACATTTTATATTGATTTGTCACAGCATTTTTTAAACATAACTTCTCCTTAAAAAAATAGTCAGTGGCTACATTTGGTGATTCAATGGCTTTGTTGCAGATTTGATACAGTTGGAAACTGTTTTAAAATAAATAAATAAAATTTTACCATCACAGGACAGTAAACACGGTAATAGCTCTTGCAAAGCTTTGCTTTTGCAAGACTCCGGTATTCTCGCGTATCGCAAAATTCTTTTAAGAATTTTCTAGTGCCAGCAAACCAGACGCATTTGCAAATCACTTAACTCCTTTTTCTTTCTGTTTAACTCAATGCTCTTTCTGCATAATGAAATTCAACAGCAGCATTTCTTTTTTTTTTTTCCTTTTCTTCTCAAGTAATCCACTTTTTACTATCTTGCCTTTTAAGACATCTTCAGCTCTAGTGTTTTACTATTCTTATTAATAATATAAAAAAAATAATTTAAGAGTTAAGCTTCCCATTTACCTGATCACTAATAATTCCCACCACATCTTTCTGTTAAATCCCTACTGTTACGAGATGCTGGAAGTAAACTGAAGGCACTAAGTATAGCAATATCTTTGCTCTTGTATCCACTGATGTGACAGAAGTACAGAAGTCACAAGATCTTAGCGTGCTTCACTTAAATAAGGGAATTCAATTGCACATCACAGCTCAGGAGGAAGCACGGTTAAATCCACAGTAGCTTGGTAAGCAACACAGAAAGCCTATCAACAGCTTTACTATATGACAGACCCAGAGGCAACTCAAGAGCTGTCAGCACAACTGCCTGTGAAGCTCACAGGGGAAGCAATAGCCAATTATGCCCCATGACCTGCTCCTGGAAAACAGAGAGAAAGATAACAAATCAAGGGTTTGGAAAACTCAAACTTTTCAGAGAAACTATGTAGTTCACTTCCTATCAAACATGTATCTCACTTGACACTTTTAAGAACAGCATGGCATTCAGTGTCCATGCTCTGTCTGACCCCTATGACTGCCATTAACAAATCCCAGAACGGGGACCACACCTTCAATACTCCCTACCTGGATAAAAACATACATGCCATTCACCTTGGAAGCTAAGCTTTAGTTATAGCAGCACAGGATTAACACTTGGATCTCTATTTTGTTCTTTACTGTGCCTAGTTATTTAGCGGTCATATCGGTGTGAACGATCAGCACCAAAGCCAAATTAGACTCAATTAGAAAGGAATCAAGCCTACTTGAAAACTTTGTTTCCACCCAGCCACTTCTGACTAGTTAGTCTGATTAGCTACAAGAATTAATTGGAAGAAATATATATTTCGCTTACAGTGTCAAATAGAACAAAACAGAAAGAGCCCATTAACTGATTTACCTCCTTCCCCTGGCCAGCACTGAGTTTCCCTGACTTCACTGTCACAATGTACCTCTGATACATCAGCTTAAAACCCAGCTTTAGTGCAAGCCCAGTGAACTGCACTGAAGTCATGCACATGGCACATCAACAGTCCCCTGCAAGTTGAGCTCAGAAACATTTCCAATTATTCTGTGTGTCTGGAAAGAGTCATTTAGGGATTTAATCTGAACTACAGAAGCTAATAAAAATTTCAGCCTCTGGCTTCAATGAGGATAGCATCAAGCCCATATCTGTTAGGTTAAAACCATCATGTTAAGAGGTCTAGTACACAGTTTGTGCCTGCGCTTTACTAAAAACATGCTTACAGTTTAGTTGAGGCTTTATGCTGGATTTTAAAGACATACAGGCTTTTGGAAAACCATCAGTATGCAGGATGAATTTCACTGTCACAGAGGTAAGAATACTAGATTTGCAGATAACATGTAAAGTAGTTTGTTAGTTATAAGACATCAAGCACATGCAAAGTATGTGAAGCACACTGACTGCGGGTTACTTAAATAAACACTAACAAAGGGAAAACAAATTAAATGTTTTAAGCAACTAAAGATGTAGATTAAATAGTTGTCTCACACACGCAAGAAAAATCCAACCCCCACATCAATCCCCCAAAAGAACCGAAGTAACTGACGTGCTGGTTTTAGCTTTCATAATTTCAAAACATGAGGAACAAAATGTGGGAGAAGTTATTGAATGCAGACGTAGCGTTTGAAGATGATGATTAGGGCCAGTTTTGCAGTTCTGCGACCATGCTGGAGTCTGGTGTGGCAGAAGCCCCATATGGGAGTGGCAGCCCAAAACATTTTGTTCTGCAGGAAGGGTTTTCTGGGCAAGAAGCAAAACGGTGGCCTTTTAATATGACTGGACCTCTCAAGGTCATGGTGTCAAATACCAAACAAAACGCAATTAAATCCCTGATTTTAAATATTTTTTTCCTGTTTAACTGTAGTCATACAGCTGCTCTTCTCTATTCAATGCATTATTAAATGAATTTGAAAATTAGAGGTTTAACTGGTTTTGTGGCCAAAGTCCACTGAAAGAGAAAAGTTTCCTAAATTGTGAACCAAAGGATGAGGTAAAGAAAAAGGTGTATCATTGAGGAACAGGAAAAATGCTAGATATATTTCCCTCCTAATATTTATATTTGGCTGAAGTTAAGACTTCTTTGAAGAAAAATGGCCAGCACTCCATTTTCTAGAAACCAATTAAGCCTGTCTCTGCTAATGGTCACATCTATGGACATTTCCTGTGGATCTACTCAGCACATACAGATTTTCCTCTTTGCCTAAATAGCTTGGTGAAGTAAGAAATGCTCATTGAGTCAGTAATACTGTACAGCCAGTAACAGGCTGCCAACCTGGCCTTCTATAGGGTTTGCTGCCAGGGAAATTGAGAATGTATCAGTCATCTAAGAAGCAGACTGAATGCTACAAATCTCTATCAACAAGAAATGAAGCGTGAGCGGATAAGGTGAAAAAAGGGCGTGGAATTATTTGAATGGTTCCTGCTGCAAACAAACAGCAAACAGTCTCTGAAGGATACTTTAGGAATGTTCTTGCCCCTGATCAAGGATTTCTACACAAAGGAACAATCTGACCCTTTAATAAAATACTTTTTAAAGGTTTTAATGAATAAAAATTAGATTAGGTAATCAATACATATTACTATGTTATATTTTTATCAAATTATATCCAAAAGCAACCTCTCTCATCCACTTTGTAATTTCCAGAGTGGGTTCTGATCGACATTCCTCTAAACAAAGGATGCCTGATATATGACTACATTATTGGCATTTTGTCAATGGTAGCAACTTACAACTTGTCTAATAACTGAAAGCTAATGAAAATTAGTTCTCGCCAAGTCTGGTAATGTACCTAGTTACTATCTAGCCTTCCCCAACTGTAAAAGCAGCAGCTCTGTTTTGCTGTATTGTAGCATACTTTTGGAAAAGAACCAAAGATTGCCATTGCAATTGTTGTTCAAGTCAAAATGAAATTAAATATGTCACTCTCTTTTGAACTCCTTGATGACTTAGACTCTTAATTAGCACAAATACAACATAGCTGGGAGACAATACAGTCACTTCTTATTTTTATGGCTTACCTGAGGCAATCTTAACTTTACAAAAGTCTTTCAGCTATTCAAGAAAAGAGGATTTTTTTTTCAGAATAAAAAGAGGTTATAGTCAAATCTATGATTTGGCAACTCATTCAGACTTTATGTATTATGCAAAAAAATTCTTTTGTAAGCTCACCCTGTTTTCCTTGATAGAAATCTGAAACTAAATGTTGTTTAGTGGTCTGAATTTAGTGATGAAAGTTGCCTCACTACATATATTGGACATCATTTAAGAACAGTCATACAATACAGGCCATGGTACATGAAATTTAGCCACAAGATCTTAACAAAATATCTTAACAATGACTTCTAAAAATAATCTCGAATTAGTATACCCATTCAGTTTTCAGTACTAGGAAAAGAACAGTAGCAGGAGTACTTTATCCTGTTAAATCTGCTTGAAACGTTTACAGAGGCAGTTTCTGTTGTTTGCTTGTTTGTTTCTTCCTGAGGGAAAAGAACTTTGACTACAAAATATACAAATATCTCCACTGTTTTGCATAGTCAAATATAGACACTGTGATTACAAATCCACTTGCAATTAAAAGGAACAGGTTTCACACAATATATTCTATTATTAATAATCTATATTCTTCACACACACAAAGAATTGAAAAATTTAACAAGTAGAACATTTACTGATTTCAAGTTTATGTTTTCAAGCTCCCAGTTTACTGAAGAATTTGTGACTGTGTTCAAATCAAAAGCAGTTAAGCTAACACCCAAACCAACTCATCCTGCCCAGAAATGGAAGAGAGATAGCTAATATGAAATAAAAGGCGTATGCATGTGTAAGGGCATTAAAGAAAAAAAAACCAAAAACTAAAAAACAATGAAACAAACCAAAACTAAACCAACAAACAAACAAAAAAACAAACCACAAAGAAACAAGGTACCCACCGCTTCCTTACATCACAGAAAACACTTTTAGCTGCTAGAGATCTCTATTGAAAATATAGAGACAAGAAAAAGTGGATTTAAAAAAAGGATTTTTGCAATATGGTGCATTCTCTTTTCCATCCATTTGCTGAACATATATCCCAACATAAGTGACTACAGAAAAATCAAACACATTTGTTTGACAGAGAAAAAGCGGTCCATAAAAGGTGAAGCAAATATTTTTGAACACCAGCTGGAAAATATTCTGTTGTGGTAAAACTGGAAGTATGCATACTAAAATGTGGCTGGCCAGATGAGAAACTTCCAAGTGTCTCAAGAGCATTCAGATCACTCACTGCACTCAAAGTTAAGTCATGTTTGGATACCACCTGGAAGCACTTTGCCTTGACAGCATTCTAGAACCAAAATGAAGCCGCTTTTCAAACAACAGACACAAAATTAAATACATCCTTCAGAGGAATTGCCTGCAGGATGGCATGGGAGTTACTGTAAGAGGACCAAAATATAGGCGTTTAGCAAAGTACTGCGATGTTTAACATCCAACAGCCTTCCAGGCAATTGGCTGACTCGAGACCATGGAGGTGGTCTGGCTGGCAGGACGGGACCTGCAGGTCTGGATCATGGCCACTGCTCTGACCAGCTCGGAGAGGGAACGCATCGCTGCACTCACAAAGACTCCTCCTTCTGATCGAAGTTCACTCTTGAAATCTTGATTTTGAGGACAGTATAACACAGAATAATCTAAACGTAAGTCAATGGGACAAAGAGGTATTTCTCTACACTGGGGCTTCCTTTTCCTGATAAGCAAAGGAACAATTGCTTTTTACTATTCATTCCAGATATTCTTTGTTGGAACTATCTGGTTTTGGTTTAAAAGTTACTGTCTTAATTGGTGTTACAACAGCTGACAAAAAGTTGTCTTCTTGTAAAAAAACAAAAACAAACCCCAAAACAAAAACAAAACAAAACCAAAACAAAACCCCCCAAAAAACCCAACACAAAACCACTGTTTGCTAAGGAAAGGGTACTTCCAGGAAATGTTTCTTATCCTTGAAGCATTTCGTAATGTTAAAATAATTCAGACCGGATCTCATATTCAACTGAGTACTGTTCAAATACAATTTCTCTCTCAGGTTTTCAGTACCTCATTACTGTGCTACTAGTTTCTTCTTTACCATTTCTACTCCTTGCTGCACTCATCTACATGCCTCTCATTTTCACTGTTTTATGAAACTTGAAGACATGCTTAGGTTATCACAAAAAAAAAAAAAAAAGAAAGTATTTATTCTCTCATTCTTTCACAATGCTATTATGACACCATTGCTGGTTTGTGTGCTAAACTGTAGTGTCACAACACAAACATGTCACTGTCAGTGTTTTGGCAAGTCCTGCATCCTTCTGTACTGCCTGCTGCTGTGCCCTGCCATCTAGGGTTGCCCGATTCACGCTGCTATGAGACTATTACATAAAAGCCATGAATACCCTTCTTTTACAAAAAAAAAAAAAATAAATCCCAAAACTATCTCATCCCCACTTTCTCCCCACATTTACGGTATTGCTGTGGAAAAAACCCCTTCTCTTTGCCCAGTCATATTGTCCCTGGCTGCCTTTGAAGTTTTTTCTGAAGGCAAAGAGCTTCTGTATAAAATACCCACCAAACAAATAATATCCTATATGCTCAATTCCTCCCCAGTACAGTTAAATGTTTATGTTTATGTGGTGAAAATTCTTGTATTTGTGAGCATTCAGAATTTTAATCATAATTTCTTTGACATGCAGAAACAAACAGTGGGTATGAAGTGGCATCCTTTAGAAAGCAGAATCCCAAATCAAACAGATACAAGTCAAGGGAAGGCTCGGTTCCCTGCTAAATTCATTACAAAGGGAGCCATCAGAATTTAGCAGCACTGATAGGTTTATTTTCATGCCTGCCTTCACTCTGTACTTTAGCAATTCTCCCCAAAAGAACTAATGCAGGTGGTTTGAACTCCTTCCTCCCACCACCAAAGAGCAAAGGGAAAAACCCCAACAACAAAACTTCACCCCACAGAAAGCCTTTCGTTCAACTAAATGGCATTAATGTTACCTCAACAGAAGCAGTCTCATTTCTGACACTCTCTCCTGCCCCAGAGCATGGAACTTTATTTCATCAATGGTCTAGCTAAAGTACAAGCTGCATTCATTATCGTTTCTATTACCACACACACACAACTCCGGGATAACGGTTCTGGAGCATGAATGTCTATGTCTTGAGTATAGCCGACCACATGTCAACAGGGTAAGGAACAGAAGAGAAATACAGCAAAAAGACTGATACCGGATAGTTACACACACTAACTCATACAATTCTTGGAAATAGCTGCAATGTTCTATGGATCAACATACTTAAAACCTGTAGGTACCAAAAAATGAACCCTGAGGACAAGTTTCTAGACGTGAGTTTTTCAGATTGCTTCAAGAAGAATGCTGTTTGTGGTGGTCGCTTCTAGCATAAGCCAGCTCAGAGACAGCTGACTTTGCTCACTACAGCATAATTTCGCTGGTAAGGTTAATCACGCTCTTTCCAGTTATTATGGAAACCCTATCAGGCATGTTTGACTGTTATAAACACCGCCAGTCTATTACCCACGACAGCAACAATTTTCCGAGATGTCAGTAAATCACTGTATCCCAGCTGTGTGCCAGCTCTTTTTGGCACTTACTCATTGAACTGAATTCTTCATGCAAGAGGTGTTTGTGTGAGGAGACAAGGAAGCATTCTCAGCTTGCGCTAGCAGGAGGATGGAAAGCAGCACTGCTATGAGAGCAGCCAGGTACAGGGATGAAGAACTGATATGATCCTTAAAGACAAATGAAAAGTTTGAACTTGATTCAGTTGAAAAAAATAGGTTAGAGAGCACATGACTCAAAGGAAAAGGATATGTGGCCAATACAAGAGGCAAGGAACATAAGATGTTAAACATCTTCATTAATGATCTGGATAATGGGACAGGGTGTACCCTCATCAAGTGTGCTGATGACACAGGCTGATGACACTCCCCACAACTGGGAAGAGTGGCTCGTATGTCAGAGGGTCATGTTGCCATCCAGAGGGACCTCAATAGGCTGGAGAAGTGGGCTGACAGCAACCTCATTAAGTTCAACAAGAAGTGCAAAGTTTTGCACCAATATTATCCTGGGAGTCACCCAACTGGAAAGCAGCTTGGCAGAAAAGGACCTAGGGGTCCAGGTGGACACTACGTTGAACATGAGCCAGCAATATGCCCTTGCAGCACATAAGGCAAAAAGTATGCTGGGCTGCATTAGAGAATCCATATAGCCACATTAGAAATTTACTGATTTCATCTGCACATAGGTTGGGAATCAAAAAAGATAATACAAGTAAGGAGAGAGAGAACAAGGTTTTTCGTGCTAGGGACTCAGAGGCTTCCTTTTGGCAGAAGAAACAATCAAGAACTGGACAAATTGGGATTACTTAAGAGTCTGCATGTGAATACGACAAAGGGCAAAAAAACAAAGGTCATTTTACAGTCAGAAGTCAGTAACACAACAATTATGGCCCAGTAAATACTGAAAGATTACATATTAGTAAGGAGAATTTTTGGGAGAAAGATCTTATGCTTCTTTTTCCCTCCCCAAATTTATTTCAAACAAACGAGATACTTACAAACACTGCAGCCATTATGTGAAGCAAACTTCAGCCCTGTGAATCTGTGCAGGTTTTTACCTCATCCTGGGTGTACCGAGGTACGAAGCTCGCTTTCATTGGTACAGGAGAACTTCCTGAGTGGGACTAATCCTACTCTTGCCAGTTACTGTGAAAGAACTCTCACACATTTGCCTGTCATAGCCAACACAGGTCTCCTAGCGGAAAGACCACATCTCAGAGATAATAGCAAATCACAGCCATAACCCTTTGTCTGCCATCTAGATATTAACCTGAGGAGAGGAAGAAATCTTCAGAATAAAAAGAGCCAAGATTAAAGAGCAGTCCTAATTTACTTCATTTGTTACAAGTGGAGTAGAATCACACAATATGCAGTCGTACCTAGATCATAAACGAGAGTGGGCACTGGATGGAAAGGTAAGCTAAAATTACTGGGTAGCTATTGCACAATATCTTGATCATAAATGGATGTACAGAATAAGACTTTGTCAAAAGAGGCCTCCAAAGATGAATTGTGGGCATTTTTTGTTTG
The DNA here is from genome assembly GCA_033628505.1 of Tringa tobata. Taxonomy (NCBI): domain Eukaryota; kingdom Metazoa; phylum Chordata; class Aves; order Charadriiformes; family Scolopacidae; genus Tringa; species Tringa tobata. Next base: position 2,904,468 of record JAHREE010000101.1, read on the forward strand.
TTTTTCTGACTCTATATGTTTATCTTCATGATCTTCCCAAATAATACTAACAGTCATCTTAGACAAGACCTTCTTCAAGGTAGTATCATACATAACTCTATTATTATTGGGTTATTTTAGCATCCTACGGCTCTATGTGAATCCAAGAAACGCTATTGTTCCATAGTTGTTTAGACTTTACATTTGTATAGAACCTTGATCAAAAAGATCAGCTAGAAAGAGGTAAGTGCAATTCCTTGTTCTCCAAAGCCACTATTGCTATCATAATCCCAAGAGACACACACAGCAGTACTAAAGAATGCTTGTGATCAAAGTCAGCACAAGAAAAAAAGGTCCCATCCACCTACAAAATCTAAAAATTATCTGAATGCAGCAAATTGTATTCTTCTGAAGACAAGCCTTTTTTACAAGCGTATTTGGATGCCACAAGCAGAGCCTTGCTCTTCTCACTTCCAATCCCTTTGCAGTGGTCAGGTTTGTTTGGAATTTAGTTTTAAGGTTGGGTGTTTTCTTTTCTTTTTTTTTTTTTTCCTCCTGCTGACTTGGCTGTTCTCTAGTTCTGGTTTAATCTGCTAGTATTCCTGCACAAAGGAAGTAGGATGAGAGAGGAAAGGGAACATGGCACTGAAGATTATCACCACAGCTCATTTCAGGAAGGTGAGAGGAAAACGTGTGTTTGTATCATAAATCTATTAGTGTATGCCTTTTTGGGATACCTGTCCCAAATCTTGCCTCACTTCTGAAACTAACTCTGTCTGTAGACACCAGTTTCATTCTCTAGCTTTGGCAAGAGCCACAGTTTGAAAAGTAGAAGAGATAGAGAAGTGGCTCAGTTCTGCAATCAAAGACAGGGCAGCAATAGGTAGGGTGTTCCTTTACAGAATCACAGAATCATCATGGTTGGAAGGGACCTCTGAGATAGAGTCCAACCACACACACACACAAAAAAAAAAAAAAAAAAAAAAGCAGGCTCTACTTTCTTTTCACTTGTGGATAGAATGATCCTGCTTCCTTCAAACTATTTTTTTTTTTCCAGGTCAAGGAACAAAGAGTCAAGGCAGCAACACCAGCTCCAGTTCTCTTCTGTTTCATTCCTCTTGTCAGGTAAAAGCAATCAGGGATGGTGCTGCCCAGAATGGCCTGCAAAAAGAAATTATACTCTGTGTACAGATGTAGCTGAGCTTCCAGCTGAAACATCAGAAGAGCAGGAAGAAACAATCTTTTCTTCTACCCCTTTTTGTCCTTTCTAACGCTCATTTTTTCCCCACCAAAAACTTCAGAGAACCAGCAACATGACCATGTGATTGCAAAGCAATGAATGGACATCCTCAAGTCAAACACAATTTTAGGACGCCACCAGGAACTGGATAGAACACTGTCCCAAAGTACTGGTCTAAAGAACAGCTTAAGATGTCAGAATACCCCTTAAAAATGCTGCCAAAAATTTAATTTTATAAGAAGCTGTGAGGGCAAACATAAAAAGGGAAGAAACAGCAGAGCATGTAGCATTCCACTGCATCTGATCTTGGTACCAAAGTGCAATGCCTAATAGTCCAATAGGATGAAGTTACAGGTTTGTGCACCGAGCAGGGGAAGAAATACTTCCTATGGGTAAAATTTGTGCTTTTCGTGGAATAGTAGGTCTGACGCATATGTTGTTTAGAGGCAGTGCAAATTCTCTCCTGGAAGTTCACAGATAAGAACGGTTTCCTCAAAGAAACCAAGATAAATCTTTGCTTCTCTTGCACATCTCAGACTCTGCTGTAAATGACTGAGGAAAGAAGGCCGATTAGGAGAAGAAAAAAAGCTTCAATTTGCATACAAATATCTGGGTAATCAAGTAATAATAGCAAAGGAAATGCAGAAAAAGTACATGACAGTTTAATGGGGCATTCTTAAAATATTATATTTTGTAAAGTTTATCAAAGTGGGTATATGACATTTTAATGAGGTTTTGCTAACATACAGTATTTTAAATGTTTGCTTGAGTATAGCAGGGATTCTTTATATTAATGAATTGTGACCAGTGCTTTGCTTTCTTTGTTCAAAGAACAAGTCACAGTTTCTACACATTCTCACTAAAATGCACACTGCAATTACTATTTTCGTTAAAATTTCTTCTATTTATTTCTAATTTAAATACACGCAGTATTGTTTTCATTCGCAAATATAAAGGGAAGAGATAATGACACAAAGAGGAAGGGCTATCCTTTGGAATATTAGCTTAACCATAGGGGCTAAACTGTCTAACTTTTTTCTGTTATGAATAGCTCAGTACATGCTATTATGCATCAAGTACCTTATGAAATTACTCTGTAGACACCAATTACTTACACAGTACATAATGCATTTCTCTGCTAGGTAAAATTAAGTCTCAGCAATGAAATCACCATGCCCAACAATTTGCACAAGAAAAAGGGAAAGAGGATACGTAAATTAGTGGAACAAACGAAAGCCTTATCCCTGTATGCTCTGATTTCAGCCAAACCTTAAATCTAGAAGTGAGTTTGGTGGTCTCAGAACTGAAATCGCCATGCCCAACAATTTGTGCAAGAGAAAAAGAGCATACATAAATTGGTGGAACAAACAGAAACACTTTCCTGCTACACTCTAATTTCAACCAGCTCTTAAAACCTTGTGGAAATGAGTTTGGTGATTTCAGCTGAATTTCACAGTTAGCATCAGAAAACTAGTTTCAATTATTAGCTACAATTTCATTTGATTAAAAGCCCCTAATCTGGAGAGGCCCAGGACTCTGCTAGCTTGTAAATTAAGTTAACATTTTCCTTCACCTCAAGACAGGAGGATTGCTCAGAGCTAGGATTCAATGCACCACGTGTTTTCTAAAGATAAACAAGTGCATTATGTTACTGTAATTCTTTAACCTTCATGAGCCACAAAATATTCCTTTCAAAAAATTTAAATGTTGTTAGGTACCCACTGTACTTTAGGAAAGTCTGGAAAGCAGGAACAAGTCTTTTTTTAATCAGAGGCCTCTGTCAATGTACCAGAACCTGGACCTACAGTACCCTATTATGCTGTCCCCCCTCTGCGCCTCCCCCCCGCCAGACACACACACTGAAGCGGGAAGATTGTGAGAAAAGCTAAAGCACTGCCACCTCGACATAAATCTAGTGGCTCTTCTCTCCCAGCCTCACATGCATTTGAGCTAGAGGGCACGTTTAAATGCAGTTGAAAAGGCAGACAGAAATAAGTTTCACAGAAGTATAAAATACATGAATCCTCCATCAACATCCACCTATCCCAAATTTAAAAAAACATCTTATACAATAGAATGTTTGCATTTTGTATAAAATTTACAGTGTTTGAAATTGAATTTCTTTTACCTATAGTTTATAGAAAAAATCCAGTTCAGAAAGCCCATCTTTTATTCTTCCAGTTAGCCACAAGAAAAGCCTGTCATACGGAATAGAGCAGTGAACAGACAGAAGATACACCTTTAGTCATTATGCCCTAGAATAACTTAAGAAATGTCACTCAAGACTAGTACTGGGTGCTCTGCACCGCAGTGGGGGAGTTAAATCTCTTATCAGTCTTTCTACTTTAATAAAAACATGGAAAGAGTTAAAGTAACCATGGGAAATCAACTGAGAATAAAAGCATTTGGCAAAACCCACGACCTATTTGCAGCCTCTTGGTTATTAATGCGTCCAGCATCCATGGGTAATTTTGGTCCTCACCACTTTCTAGTACAATTGACAGACAGAATACTCACAGCATAGCACTTAACTACCAAAAATCAGAGAGAAGGAAAATGACTACAGTAAACACAATGTTTTCAAGTTACTTCCCTGGCAACTTGCAGGTCTTGGTGAAATCATATCTCCATAGGGTTATATCACTTGTAGATAAAAGCCAAAGACTTTGAAGGGCATTAAACTGTGTAAACTTGGTCTACCAATAAAGTTAAACTGCAGCTACTTTTACAGTGGATGCATTTACAATACAGTTTTCTATTCATTTCAGTATTCTGTGTTACACTACTATTCTGACTTTTTCCTCTATGTGTGCGTTATTCATCTGGACAAGATCTCTTTTCACCAGGAATAACAGAAAGTATGGGATTTATTGCTATAATGAAGTTCTTTCAAATCTCTGTTTTCTCTCTCTAAAGGACAGGAGGATAGGCGTTCATCTCATCAGGCAGCTTATTAGGATTAGCACTGAATAAGACACCACAGAATGTCAAGCCTATCAGTTACTAAACATGCATCATACAAACTTTGTCTTTGCGAGAACCTCTGCTCTGCATTTGTCATCCACCTGAATAATTAACAAGTACATGCTGCCTGCCAGCAGCTTAGGGAATTAATTTTACCCGATTAAATGCAGATCACGTCTACAAAAAAACTCAGACCACACACATACTGCACTACTACCTTTCAAACATTAAAAAGCAAGGAAATAAGTTTTATTATGGTCGCAACTGAGTGACCTAAAACTTATTTATTATAAGTACGACTTCATAATCATTATGAAGTAGACAGAGGGGTTTTAACACCCACCAAAGCAGCGTGGAACTCTCTTCAGTTAGCATGAGGAGAAGCTATTTAAATAAATCTTCCTTTGAACACTCTAGAGTTGCTTCACTGTTTAATACTATTCTTTTTCCAAAATACTGAGACAGTCACAGGGAAAATCTAGCGTCTGGGAACACTGGGGTTTTTTTGAACTTGAAGGATTTACTCTAGGCTCCTTAAAAATAGATGCAGAGATGGTAACTGCAGCATCCAATAGCATGTATATTGATGCCAAGAACTAAGAAAAAAAACCACAGTATTTCATTACCTTATATTTTCTATGACCTAAGATAACACTTCCACAAACTTAGAGACCTGTTAAAGATTGGGCTACATTTGCAATGAAAAATATGACCGATTATTGAAAAAGATGATAAAAATATCCTTCTGCACTATGCTTAATGAAAATCGTAACTGCACGGTGATCTTAGAATCTGAGTGGACAAAGGCTTTACAGCTTCCAGAACACCCTTTCTGAACTGTCATTTCCCAATGCACTGATGGCTAAACAGGGATGTTACACAGTTTGGAGCCATGGGACCATTTGCCATGAGCCCCAACTAGTTCAGTACCTAATAAGGACAACAATCCCAAAGGAGTTAAAGACGTCCACATGGAAATCTGCAACCATTGGTCCCAAACTCAAAGGACAGGAAACAAATCAAACGTGCAAAATTTTAATGCCATAAATGCCTTAGGATGTGAATGAGTATAAAGTGCCTAAATGAAAAGGAAGACTGCATAAAGGAACAAGCTATAGCAAATGTATCTTATGCTTACCTCTACCTAGCAAGATGTGTTATGCCTATGTAACTCCAATATAAAGTCTACATCCCAGCAAATTCCACAAGCTTTCTATGTGCAGTACTCACAGCAAAGGTAACGAGTCACAGGTACACATAATATGCAGGACTAGGACCTTGCTCTTAGAGAAGCATCACTTTATGAAGGCAGACAGTGTATTCCTCTTTTGATTCTGTCCTGAGATGCAGCATTTCTACCGAATAGTGAGTATTCAAGACCTCTTGGACTCATTAATCTGATCTTCAATTTGCCTTTCCTTTTAGTTGAGCTTCTGGAGTTCATACAAGACTCACCACCCCTGCATCATCTCTTTGGATGTAGCTACTACTACAGCTTCCTTTTGGTTAAGTGTGTTGTAATACTTTTCCTATTGGATGGAATTTAACAGGAAGGAAATTAACTGCACAATTACATTCATAATACATACAGCAGTAATAGACGACCATATAACGTGTGTTATTCCAATAAATACTAAAGGCAGTGATTACAGATGGTGCTTCTATTTGCATTTAGTCTGACTGAGCTATGTACTGCTTCCAGCTCACGGAAACTAATGTGAATCAAGAGGTCTTTCTGAAAGTTCTGAATTCAGAAAAAACATGTGTGCATATATATATATATTCCTTTAAATAAATAAATATATTTAAAATTACAGGTAACTAAAAAAATAATCTGAATGCTACCAGGTATGTTTTCTGCAGTTTTAAGAGGTTTTGTGAATGTATTATAATAAATCAGTGTCTATTTACTACATAAAGCATTGTTACATTTTGAATCTATGGTTCCAAAATCTTTCCACTCTCATAAAGTTACTATCAACAAATAAAGTGATTACCATTCCTGTGACCTACATTAAAAACAGCAAACCTAATGTGAACGAATTACCAGTTAATCATCAGAGTAAACAAAAATCTATTAAAAATTGTATTGAAGTGCAGTACTTATTACATTGCTAAACATTAATGCAATCATCTACACAAAAATCATTATCTTTTTTGATCTTTGCTCATTAATAATCACCCTCTCAGAAATAAATATTTTCCATAAAATTAACATATTGTATTCATTTATATTTCTTTCCATTTTTGAAAAAGGTAACCATTTTTTGGTCTCCAATATTACATCACTAGTTTATCCAGGGAAATGACTGAATGCAAAGACAGGGTTGTTTGGGCTTTTTCGTTTGTTTTGTTTTTTTCTTTTTTTAATTCATGTTCTCCATGTTTAATATTTTGCTACCATTATTGAATTTTAAATTGAAAAGGCTTGGTATTGTCCACCGCAGAGACCTAGTTCTAACCACAGTACGCCTATCACTAGCAAACTAAAATTGAGGCCCTGCCCTTGGCCCTGGGGCTTAATCTCTGGGTAATGCTGGAAATGTTGTTCCATGCATGGATTAGCAAATTAAAAGAAGTTAAAAACCTCTACTGTGACTTGTCTAACTCCTGCAGTCCCTAGATCATCATCCATGGTTACAGCACGAGGTTTAGGTTTTTTGAAAAGACATAGTAGGAAAAAGAAAATTGATAGAAAGCTTTCTATTAACTACAGATTGAAACTACCTGTGCCAAAAAAGCAAAGACACAGTGGCAAACATGTACAAAAGTTTAAGCTTTTAATATTATGTAGTATTTCTAAATTATCAGAGAGTTCCCTTTGTCAGATGTAATTGTTTTTATTTCATTTAGAAAATTAAAAAAAAAAACCACAGCCAAAAAACCTAGAGTGTCTATCGAGCTAGATCTGGTTAAATATGCCTTAATTTAAAAATTCAGCCAATAAAGACTGCTATATAGCAAATTAATCCAATTTTTTCCCCACTAGTGTTGAAAAGATAATATTAAGTTCAAGTCTCCTGCAATTTTGTTTACATCATAATGTTTTTACAGAAATTCAAATTGGTTAGCATCTTATATTGCATAATACACAAGCTTTGTGGGTGCTTTTATTAAAATTTTGATACTTCTTGATCTCAAAATAGATGCAGGTATAAAAAATATTATAGGCAAATGTTCTTTTAAAACAGTACTACATGATTCATTTAGTTAACAAAGGAAAAAGTTCTATTCTCAAGCAAAAAAAAAAAATCCTCCAGCAATTTTGTAAACAATGTTCACTGCAAAGAAGTATGTATTACTATCTTATCAAACAGAGAAAGTCAAATAACTGAGTATCTGTAAATTCTCAGTGAATATGAGAGGAAATCAGGGTATTCAGACAGCCTGATGTTGTGCATCTGATCTGTTTCTTAGGGAAGACGCACACAGAATATGCAAAATTGTATAGGTTCTTAGGATACCCACTATAAACCCTTTATATTTGTGTGTTTAGAAACTTAAAATATAACACACCCAGCAGAAAGCTGCGCAGCAGCTTAGTATTAGTTAATTCACTGTTCAACTTATCTGAGAAGCTACTGTATTTTAAGGAGAAATAAATATTTGCTTGAACTTTATAACAAACATGACACATGCTTCTGTCTGTGTTCTGAAGTAATTCCACCAGAGTACCAGCATGCCCTAGTGCCCAGTCCAAGTTTGAGGCATGTGAATGAAACTGAAACACCAACATCATCTTACCATAATCACAACAACAAAACGAAAATTGCAGGAAGCGAAGTGGATTTCAGTATAACTGGTGAAATACCCCAGCCGCTCTGCTCCCGTGACTTTTCTAGGATGAAATACCATCTCTGACTGATGATGTTATGCCCAGCAGATGCGAGTATGACTGGAGGTATCCAAAACCTGATGGGAACATGGTCTTTCTCATTAATGGTGTGGCCCCTTGGCCCATGTATAGAAAATAAGAATTAGTTCTTGGTTGGGAGGGTTGCAGTAGTAATGGGGACCGGTAATCCCACGGACTGGCTCTCTAGAAGACTCTAAAGACAAAGGGATCTCTCCTTCAACTTCCAGAGCAAAAAAGCAGAGAGTGCTGCATTTATGTGGCCAGGTGAGCTTCATTAGCTAATTAGGACCACGTTCAAGACAGATACACAGGCCACTGTGCATAAAAGCTGTAAGAGAAGAACAGTTCTCTGTGGGTTGGAAAACAGTATATGATTTGCTGTTCACTACAACAATTAGGTTTTGAGCATTGATTTTATACAGTGACTGCAATTAAGAGTCTTTCACTGCCTCTAAAATAATATAACATATATTACTTTCCTCCTCTAGTACCCGGATCACTAAACCAGCTGGAGACTAATGGCAAAATTACAGGCAGAGAAGTTGAGGGATTCAACCAGCTGGTCTGAGAGTCAGCTATGAAAATTCAACCAGGATTATACCTCTCCAGACTTCGTGTTAACTAATGTAAAAACTTCTCTGGTTGGTTTTTTGTTTGGTTGTTTTTTTCCCCCAGACCTTCCACTTATTTATAAGGTACACACAGCACTCCTCTGAAGTACATTGTAAGCAATAGCAGTAGGAGCCAAACATAGCTAAACAGTTCTGGAAGAGCATTTACAAGCCAGGTGTGGCCTAACACATGCCAATGGTTTCTCTATTCTGTTACATAATTATCCTTCTTGCCTGTTCTACACAAACCACTGGAGGTGCAGATGGCAATTGAGTGCGCACATCCACTGTGGCCACTGATTTTTCTGCAAGGAGTTCCAGCAAGGGTCCCAATCTGCAAAAACTGTGATGATGATTTTGCAATATTGACATCTTTCTACTAGGAAGTTGACTGGGACCACCAACTCATTTCACACAGGCCATGCTGGAGCCATCAGATGATAATGGGTTTTAGTTTCCACCCACCTGGGCTACATTCAAACTAGTGACCTAAGGTGAAGGTCTCCACATCCCATTACCAAACCCTCAAGCCATTTAGTATCCTCATGTAGTAAGTTTTCCCCTGCAGCAGAAAGTCAAGAGACAGTAAAAGAATCTGTCTTTCTCTGAAATCTGTTCTCAAGTACTTGGTTAGTCAAAGCCTTTCGATGCAAGTACAAAGAGATGAATTTTCAGATATTAATTTTACTGAATATTTTTGTCAACACAAAAAGGCTTGTGCAAGGAGAAAATAGATAAAAATGAAAATACAATATTTTGCCATAAAATCTGAAATTAATTGCCTATATAACCCAAAAGTTAATTATTTGTATTATTAGATATTAAGTCTCTGCATAGTAATAATAAAAAGAATCAACCATCGGCAGGATTTTGAAAAAATGTTAATAGTAATTCAAACAACATTAGCAGTATTATCAAGACATTAAAGTATATCTATTTTTAATAAATTAAAGACTGAGCTACATGTAAATTATATGTTTAGCATTTAATGCTATATTCACATGCAGTGTATTTTCTGTTCACTAATGCTAGTCTTTTTAATACACAGTTTAAAATATTAGGAACTGTAAATTATCTTGTGTGCTAAATATGCCAAGTACTACAGAAGTGTTAATTAATGTATTATTAAAGCAGGTTTTAGGAGGAGTGAAAAGATATTTTAAGCAGTATGGGCTTTTACTAGCATAAATGCACATGCATTTGCAATGAGTTTAACAATTTATTAAAAATGATCTTGTACTAAATAATAAAAAAGGGGGGTTTTGGAGGGTGGGGTTTTGTTTGGGTTGTTTTTTTTTTTTTTTTAAATAAACATACCAAATACTATGCTGGTTTAAAAATACTTTCTCTGTAACATTCAGCCTTGAATTAATCAGATAAAGATGAAAGTGAAGAATTTTGCCAACAGTGTTTCTTACTAAACTCACTCAGTTGTGCCTTTCAGCCTGGTATATTTTATATGAAGGATATCTTGTTAAAACAACTGTTGAAGGCAAGTCATGTCATATCAACCACACACCATACCCTATGGGAGCTCAAATATTCCAAAATCTATGTTAATATAATCCTGCTGCGCAATTCAACTAAGGAAATACAGCAGGTTTTCAGTGACATGCAAGACTTCGTATAAGTACCACATTATCTATATGTCTTCCAGAAATGAGGTAAAGCCATAGCGAGGATTATACTGAATCAATTTAGGAAGGTAAATATTGTTAACAAGCACCATAAAATAGCCTAGTAGATGATTCTAATCTCTATTTATCAACTAACAAGTAGGCTGCACTTCTCAACACAGCTTCCAACAATATATCTGTAGGACAGCAATATTCTCTGGCTCAAGAGACCAATGCAACTTCTCAACAAGGGGTTTGCGGCTTTCTCATACAAGATTTACTATGCGTTATGCCATGCGCTTCCACCATCTTTTTTCAAAGCAGTTTTTAAAAAGTCTGTGCCTTCTCACCTATCTAAATCTTTTGAGTGTGTTTTGCCCTGGTCAAAAGACTAAGTACAATCGCTCAGGACATGCAGAATCTCTTTTAGAATACTACTTGCAAAGACAGAGCATTGCTTGTTCTAGGATTTTGAACCTCCAAACCCCCACACTTTTACAGTCATTTAGATTTTGATGAAAAAGAAAACAAAACAGGAGACTACAGGGAGTCCAACGGAGCTATCGGAGTTAATGGGTTCTTTGCTACTCCTCTGTGTGACATCCAAAACAGACTGAAAAATTCCATGTTAGAGGGTCCAGGAAGGTGAAGGCAGAAATGGTCATGGAGATGCTTAAGAATTTTGCTAAGCTAGTCCATTATGAGTCCTTGCCAAGAAAGTCTTATTTTGTTTATTATTTGGGCTAGACCCCAAACCACTTTTTTTTTCTTAAATAAGAAAAAAGCTAAACAGCAAAAACTTGGCAGAGTCAATTCTCCTGTTTAACCAGGCCACTCAGCAGGCTGACATTCAGCTTTTAGACTGTATTTTTCAAAATATTTTCTCTTTACTGACAGAAGCTGCTATAAAAAATTTGTCTCAGCATCCAGCTGGTGATTGACGGCAGGGCCAGAGAGACTGCGGTAGCTTAAGCAAGGGAAAAGAGCCTTAGCTGTGCCACAGTGCTGAAGTAGTATGAGGTTTACAAGCAATAATAAGGAGATAAAAGCACGTTCAGGACATGTTTCTGAGACAAAAGAATGAAAGAACACTAGTGATGCAATATTAGGCATTGACATTAAAATGAAAGTCTAGAAACACAAAACAGATAAAAATGGAAAAAAAGCTGACGATTCCATCCTGTTTTCCTAAAATGTCTACCTTTTGGATCTGAAAACTCTCGACATCTTCTAGTGACTGGAGCATCTGAGATGCCAGTTTTGAAGTCACAAAAAGCTGTTTACCCTGGTTTTGTGTCTGACATTCCACTTTTTAAATCAATAACGCTGTTTTTAAACATCATCATTTGATTCTAAACTCTAACCAGACAATGGAGTTTTACCAAAAACCTGGTTATTTAACCCCAAAATAGCCCCAAGCACTCAGCAGAAAGCATAGGTAAGCTTAGTGTTTAAATCTGACTAATAACAAGTGGTAGTCTTTTGCCATTCAAAAGCCTACATTTTTTGCCTTACAGGGAAGGCAGAAAAGTGCACTACATAATGAGGAAACATTTCTGTATCCAAAAGAACCCCAGAAAAATCCCACAGCAGAAGTCTCCATACCCCAGAGAAGTCACAAAACAGTGTTTCACTTGTGAGTATGGAAGGGTCACTGAAGTGTTCCTCTGCTGTGTCCCACTCCACTCTGCAACTGATAATGCAATTAGCTACTTTCACAGAGCAGCTAAATCTCTCCATATGCATTTTCTAGATGAACGGGGAAAACAAAGCCCTTGTTTTCTTTTCCAGAAACATTACAACTGCAGTCAGCACACGTTCAGCTTACCTGACTGATCCATAAAATCTGAACAGTAAACTGGCACACAACAGATCTTCCCTCTGATGCATAACACCATAGCAGCGGTGGAAGACTCTTTTCGACTCATCTAGCCGTTGTGTTTGGGCTTCGCTACCTCTGCAAGCTTTTAAGCCTCCTCTAGTCTGAGAAAACTGTATCACCAGATTTCGTGATTTCCCTGGCACAATGACTAGGCATGAGCTTTTCTGGTTCCCCCTCCACGATAGCCTACTTTTTTCCTACAGGACAATGCTAGGATGTAGGCTTTTTCCATGGGTTCCAAAAGCAAGCACCCTTTCCTTTTGCTAGCACACAATGCGATAAGCAATACGGCTCTCCAGCTTCCCCACCACTCATGAGAATCAGCTGGGCTTTGAGCAATGCCCTCTGAGAATCTCAGGGCTCTCCCCTTCGCGTACGCCTCCCTCCCCTCACCACCGCAGCAGTCAGCCTCTGCCTGTGCTATTCTATTCAGCCACAGTTATTCTGCCTCACCTGACTTTCAGCTAACCAGGGACCCTGCTCCTGCACCTTGTACAAGTTTCACTTGTCTCAGTAAGCATGTTATCCATTCATGCCTCACAAGTTCAAGTCCAGTGATTGAGTGTCTCTGGCTCTACAGTTTTAAAGACTCAAGAATTAACGTGTGCTCTTTTTTTCCACTCCTCTGAGCACTCTTCCTATAGGCATGATCTGACTCAAATGGGAATGATTTGACTTTCCTGTTGAATGTGTTTGTGCATCCCTGAATAAATATATGCACACCAGCACGACAACAAAACTCATACCTGTCTGCAGATGTAATTAGCTACTTAGGGCAAGCTACAGAGTCATATGGTGATCCACCCACCCATACAAGCTACATATCCACATCATCCTAAATAACTAGGTATTTACACTGAATTTCTAAATTACAAACAGTGAATGTCCTTCCATCACAAATATTCTTTGACCCATATACTATAGATATTTTACATAGACTTATTTTACACTGTATTATGACATATAGCTAAGAAGATAGAGTCTGTGAAGTAGATCTAAAATGCTACTGTTCCAATTAGACAGGATTTTATGCATGCAGGAGTTAGTGACTATGCAAGGCACAAGGCAAATGACAGGCAAGTCTTATGGCAACTGAAATAGTTAAAGGTAATAGCAGCTACTATCTAATAAAGACCCATGCATCTCAAGGAAGGTAGATCTTATATTGAATTTATATTAAATCCAATCTTCCTCTAACAATCTGGAAAAACAATTTCTGGAAAAAGCCACCAGATTATTCTGGTAGAAACTGAAAAACAGAAGTATAACCGGTGCTTTGGAAGAAAATAGAATTTTTGTCAAACCACTTTGTTTTCAACAAATACTAGTGAGCCAGAAAGCAGTTTGTCAGGGTTTAAGGACATGGAATGCTTTAAATGATACAAACAACAACAACAAAAAGAAATTATTCAAGGTATCTGAACTTTTTTCTTCACAGTTCTTGAAAGAAGATGGGAACATGGGGCAAGGAGGTTAAAAAAAGAAAAAGGGTCAGAGAAAAGTCACTCATGCACTGTGCACATATAAAAATTGGTATCCATATATAAATTGGTATCCACATATAAAAAGTGGAACATGTTTTTAGAACATTCACTCATATATATACAAATTGACGCTTTCTTCACCTGGCTAAAATGAGGATTAAAAAAAAACACCAAGATTTTCATATTCTAAATCTGCTTTCAAATACATCATTGAAAAAGCCACATGCCGAAAAAATCTGTAAGCAATAGGATGATAGCTCATTCCACCACAATGTTTTTCTTCACCAGTGTGGTAAATTACAACTCTGACCTAAATTTTCATGTGTTTATTGAGTGGATTGTTTACTACCATATAATAAATGTTGTAACACCAGTATTTATGTTTTAACTAGCATTTTTTGAGTCCCTTGCATCTGAGACCATAATCAAATTACGCCGTACAGTTCCCCAGTTGCCTCCCTGCTTCGTTATATTTACCTGTTTTTCCCTGGCAGACGCTGTTTGCGGTGCCATCTGGAACGCATACTGTGGTCTCCCAAACACAAGCCTCAAGCCAGGGGAAACATCGTTGGAAGCAATGAGCACATTAAAACCAGTATCAGGCACTGATCTACCTACCCAAGCGCTCCTGACAGCTCTACAGACTGCTGGTGTGTCCGCTGTAACAATGTACCATCTTTCTAGGGCAGGATGTTAAGGACCAGTGAGTACAAGCAGTGACAGAGGAGGCTTTGGGGACAGCAAAGAATAAATAGGAATATAGGTTACTGGTGGGGAGAACTTCAGTATCAGAACATAAACATGAAGCAGCGGGGGGGGGGTAGGGCAGAAACTGTAATTTCCTGTTTGTAGTTACTATTGCATTTGACCTAAAATATAATCATTTTCTGTTCTTGATGTCATCTTGCTACCTTTATGCAATATGCAACACCCGTATCAACTCAAATTATGTTTTTCATTCCAATGTAAAATTTTGCTTAAACACAACAATAAAAGGGCTAATATTTGCATACATGGATTTGGTCATCCAAGCTGAATTTAGTTATCTGTCAATCAAAAATATCTACACATAAGAGTCAAAGTAAGCCAGTTTGCAAAGCCACAAATATGGTATTGTAGGTACAAATAGTAAGGGTATGATGACCATCAGTAAGCACTTGTTTACTTTGAGATTTACAGACTAGTCTTAGATAAGCACTTGGAAGAAGTTAAAACGATACAGAAATGTTCATCTAGAAGAAATCACCTGCCAAAATGAATTTTAATATATTTCACCAAATCACCTCTTAAATATATATCTGTAAACAGATAAGCCTTACACCCATGCCTTTAGATTAAACACACTTAGAACACACAGAGCAGAGGAGCCCTTGTAAAGTCCTATATCCCTTTTGCAGAGCCTGAAATGAATAGCATTTTCTTCTACGCTCCAGATTACTGCAAACATCCTAACAGCACATGGATTAAGAGTGTTCATAGGCAGCCAGGAGTGAGACCAACTGCATCAGAACTGTGGTGGTCTCCAGTAGCGAGTCAAAACAAGAAACCTCCCACTTGCAACCATGAGCATATTGCTGCCATATCACCAAGATGCTTGCAAGAGCTGTATGGCCAGTGCTAAGCATCTTTTAAGAAGCACCCAGTTGAGGAGGCTCTACATGCCTTGAAGCTCAGAGAAGGACTCCATCTCCTTAAACTGTTGCTGAGGAAAAGGGCACTTCTCAGGATAAGGACCAGTGCATTCAAGGGTCAGCCAATTCCCATATAAAAATGATCTGCACATCTGTGAAACGTGACATTTATTCAGCTTTCCTATGAATTCTTAAAAGATTCTAAGAGCAGACTCTCCCTCAAATTAGGGAAGAAGATTTATTCTTGGTTTTCAACCTAATATAGATGGTATCTGGTGTAAACAAGGGGAAAAGATGAATAGTTCATTACTTGGACTATTTTTACTCTTGTGAAGGAGGCATTGCTGCAGGAATGCATCAAAGTACCTAAGCAAGACAAATTTAAAAACTCGGAGAGCACAGTAGTCTGAAAAGTTAATGTAATTTTTGACATTCCAGAATGTATTTCATTCCATTTAGTGACAATGTCAATTAGATTTCAGGTTAACCTCCAAGAGACAGCCTAGGCCTGGAGCAGTTGATTTGTTCTTCTTTTGACATCTCACAAAAGATCTGTTTACAACTTGCAAGTACACTTAGGGAAGAGCTAAGGTAAAAATAAGTCAACATCACTAACGGAAAAACCCTATCTAATGAAGTTGCCTTAACCTGTTTAGAAAACTTAATAGATTTTGCCTTTTACACAGTACCATGCTCCCATAAGATACGAATCTACCAGCTGTGAACTTCGCAGACATTCAGTAGTACTCTTTTATGGATGATTACCTGATTCTATGCCTTCTCTAGCAATTTCAATGCCACAGTTACCATTGATGCTGATGAATGGTCTGGATACATGTCTGATGCTCCCCAGGGTGATATGAATCAGAACTGCCTTTCTCTGTCACGCTGGGTCCTGCATGTAACATAACCATCACCAGTAATCAAGCAGCAATGCAGCTATTCTAAAAGCATGCTGATACCCCTGGAAGCAAGAAGGCCTCTTGCTACAACCACCATAAAATGCTCTCTTAGGCACAAGACCTAGGTGTTGCCCAAAGCCCACAGCAAGGCATTGCGCCTGACTAGGTTATGATCATCTGGCCTTTCACTTCAATTTTGGTTGAGAGATTTTTGAGGGGATGAAAAAGCTCAGAATACTTTTGAAAAGTTTTCTTTTACATCATTTGATTTCAAGACAAAGGAGCTCAACCATGTGGGATTTAATATGGATAGCACTGTCACAATTAATCAGGCAAATCACACCACCAGTAGGATTCTATGAAGAACAAAAATAAAATATGTGAAGCAACTCAGAAGATTAGGTTTCTCACCCTTAATTCAAGTCTGCAACAAGAATATCTCAAATGACAAAAAACTTAATTATATTATGAAAAACAGGATTGATTTTTAAATGCTGTACAGCTCTTGGGTCTCTTTATCCCAGTGATTATTCACTACAGAGTCATGGAACAACTAACATCCCTTCAAATTCTACAATAGGAGTCTTATTTTGTTGAGCTTTGAAATCAAAAGTGAATTACTAAAATCAGATGAGGTCTGCATTAGGAGCATTTTGCCAATAAAGCAATCTTGGTACACCACTGTGGCAAGGCACTAAGCATGTAATCAGCTATATCAGCAAAGGTCGGCTTTGGACTCATGCAGGAAAATCACCACTTATTAGCAAAACAAGCAGTATCAGTAAAAGAACAGTTTTGCAAGTAAAATAGTATCTGCTATAGACATTTCTGCTGATCCAGCTTTGTCCAATTGGGATACGACACCACTTAAATACCTCCAATTGACCAACCTATACCAAAATACGCTATAGACTTGGCTTGTATTCTGCTCTTAATCTTGGCTCAGTATTTCACTCAAAATATTTTGACCATTTTCTATCCCTACTTAATAACAAACACCTCTCAACACAACTTTCTGAGTTAGCAAAATATGATTGTCCTTTCTAGTATAATATCCAGCTCAAAATGCAGAGCATGGCAGCATTCTTGAGGCAAAGAAAATACTGCTAGATAAAGCAACAGTCCATGATATAGCAAAGCACAGTTATGATCAATCTATTGATCAGTATTGGTCACTGATTGTATAGATGATGGACTGCCTAGCCTACAGCCTAGTGCAGGGAGCTTCTGTGACGCTGGGGTGCTTCCAGACAGCCCTGGGTCTAACAAGCTGCCAAATTCATTGCACCCTGCAGCATGACTGGTTACTCAAGCCATTTTACAGATTGAAAATCTTTGCACCACCTCCCTTTGCCTGGACTGTCTGTACGTGCATCACTGGGAATCACCAGCGGAGAGTACACTCACAAATGGGAGATTTTCCACTGGTGAAAGAGGGAATGCCCACAACGGCCCCTCTCCCCCAGGCACGTGAAGCAGCACATACAGTAGCTTACATGAGAGGATATCATAGAATCATGGAATTGTCCAGGTTGGAAGGGACCTTTAAGATCACCTAGTCCAACTATCAACCTAACTCTGATTAAAAAAAAAAAAACAAAACAAACCCCAAAAACCCATTACTAAACCATGTCACTAAGCACTATTGTCAACGCCTCTTTTGACTACCTCCAGGGATGGTGCCTCAACCACTTCCCTGGGCAGCCCATCCCAACGCTAAATAACCCTTTCAGTACAAAATATTTTCCTAATATCCAATCTGAACCTCCCTTGGTGCAACTTGAGGCCATTTCCTCTTGTCCTAATGCCTGTTCCTTGGGAGAAGAGACCAATCCCAGCCTCTCTACAGGCTCCTTTCAGGCAGTTGTAGAGAGCGATAAGGTCTCCCCTCAGCCTCCTTTTCTCCAGACTAAACAATCCCAGCTCCCTCAGCCGCTCCTCATCAGATTCGTGCTCCAGACCCCTCACCAGCTTTGTTGCCCTACTCTGGACACGGTCCAGCATCTCAATGACTTTTTTGTGGTAAGGGGCCTAAAACTGGACACAGTACTCGAGATGAGGCCTCACCAGTGCCCAGTACAGGGGGACGATCACCTCTCTAGTCCAACTCACCACACTGTTCCTGATACAGGCCAGGATGATGTTTGGCCTTCTCAACCACCCGGGCACACTGTTGGCTCATGTTCAGAGTGCTGTCGACCAACACCCCCAGGTCCTTTTCTGCCAGGCAGCTCTCCAGCCACTCTGCCTCAAGCCTGTAGCGCTGCATGGGATTGGTGTGACCCAAGTGAAGGACCCGGCACTTAGCCTTGTGGAACCTCATCCCATTGGCCTTGGTCCATCTATCCAGCCTGTCCAGATGCCTCTGCNGTAGAGAGCGATAAGGTCTCCCCTCAGCCTCCTTTTCTCCAGACTAAACAATCCCAGCTCCCTCAGCCGCTCCTCATCAGATTCGTGCTCCAGACCCCTCATCAGCTTTGTTGCCCTTCTCTGGACACGATCCAGCATCTCAATGACTTTTTTGTGGTAAGGGGCCTAAAACTGGACACAGTACTCGAGGCAGGGCCTCACCAGTGCCCAGTACAGCGGGACGATCACCTCTCTAGTCCAACTCACCACACTGTTCCTGATACAGGCCAGGATGATGTTTGGCCTTCTCAACCACCCGGGCACACTGTTGGCTCATGTTCAGAGTGCTGTCGACCAACACCCCCAGGTCCTTTTCTGCCAGGCAGCTCTCCAGCCACTCTGCCTCAAGCCTGTAGCGCTGCATGGGATTGGTGTGACCCAAGTGAAGGACCCGGCACTTAGCCTTGTGGAACCTCATCCCATTGGCCTTGGTCCATCTATCCAGCCTGTCCAGATGCCTCTGCAGAGCATTCCTCCAGCAGGTCGACACTCCCACCCAACTTGGTGTCATCTACGAACTTACTGGGGGTTCACTCGATCCCC
>JAHREE010000101.1:2932951-2955451 GCA_033628505.1 Tringa tobata
TCTCTGGCTCAAGAGACCAATGCAACTTCTCAACAAGGGGTTTGCAGCTTTCTCATACAAGATTTACTATGCGTTATGCCATGCGCTTCCACCATCTTTTTTCAAAGCAGTTTTTAAAAAGTACATGCCTTCTCACCTATCTAAATCTTTTGAGTGTGTTTTGCCCTGGTCACAAAGAATAAGTACAATCGCTCAGGACATGCAGAATCTCTTTTGGAATACTACTTGCAAAGACAGAGCATTGCTTGTTCTAGGATTTTGAACCTCCAAACCCCCACACTTTTACAGTCATTTAGATTTTGATGAAAAAGAAAACAAAACAGGAGATTGCAGGGAGTCCAACAGAGCTACTGGAGTTAATAGGTTCTTTGCTACTCCTCTGTGTGACATCCAAAACAGACTGAAAACTTCCATGTAAGAGGGTCCGGGAAGGTGAAGGCAGAAATGGTCATGGAGATGCTTAAGAATTTTGCTAAGCTAGTCCATTATGAGTCCTTGCCAAGAAAGTCTTATTTTGTTTATTATTTGGGCTAGACCCCAAACCACTTTTTTTTTTTTTTTAAATAAGAAAAAAGCTAAACAGCAAAAACTTGGCAGAGTCAATTCTCCTGTTTAACCAGGCCACTCAGCAGGCTGACATTCAGCTTTTAGACTGTATTTTTCAAAATATTTTCTCTTTACTGACAGAAGCTGCTATAAAAAATTTGTCTCAGCATCCAGCTGGTGATTGACGGCAGGGCCAGAGAGACTGCGGTAGCTTAAGCAAGAGAAAAGAGCCTTAGCTGTGCCACAGTGCTGAAGTAGTATGAGGTTTACAAGCAATAATAAGGAGATAAAAGCACATTCAGGACATGTTTCTGAGACAAAAGAATGAAAGAACACTAGTGATGCAATATTAGGCATTGACATTAAAATGAAAGTCTAGAAACACAAAACAGATAAAAATGGAAAAAAAGCTGACGATTCCATCCTGTTTTCCTAAAATGTCTACCTTCTAGGTCTGAAAACTCTCGACATCTTCTAGTGACTGGAGCATCTGAGATGCCAGTTTTGAAGTCACAAAAAGCTGTTTACCCTGGTTTTGTGTCTGACATTCCACTTTTTAAATCAATAACGCTGTTTTTAAACATCATCATTTGATTCTAAACTCTAACCAGACAATGGAGTTTTACCAAAAACCTGGTTATTTAACCCCAAAATAGCCCCAAGCACTCAGCAGAAAGCATAGGTAAGCTTAGTGTTTAAATCTGACTAATAACAAGTGGTGGTCTTTTGCCATTCAAAAGCCTACTTTTTTGCCTTCCAGGGAAGGCAGAAAAGCGCGCTACATAATGAGGAAACATTTCTGTATCCAAAAGAACCCCAGAAAAACCCCATAGCAGAAGTCTCCATACCCCAGAGAAGTCACAAAACAGTGTTTCACTTGTGAGTATGGAAGGGTCACTGAAGTGTTCCTCTGCTGTGTCCCACTCCACTCTGCAACTGATAATGCAATTAGCTACTTTCACAGAGCAGCTATATCTCTCCATATGCATTTTCTAGATGAACAGGGAAAACAAAGGCCTTGTTTTGTTTTCCAGAAACGTTACAACTGCAGTCAGCACACGTTCAGCTTACCTGACTGATCCATAAAATCTGAACAGTAAACTGGCACACAACAGATCTTCCCTCTGATGCATAACAGCATAGCAGCGGTGGAAGACTCCTTTCGACTCATCTAGCCGTTGTGTTTGGGCTTCGCTACCTCTGCAAGCTTTTAAGCCTCCTCTAGTCTGAGAAAACTATATCACCAGATTTCGTGATTTCCCTGGCACAATGACTAGGCATGAGCTTTTCTGGTTCCCCCTCCACGATAGCCTACTTTTTTCCTACAGGACAATGCTAGGATGTAGGATTTTTCCATGGGTTCCAAAAGCAAGCACCCTTTCCTTTTGCTAGCACACAATGCGATAAGCAATACGGCTCTCCAGCTTCCCCACCACTCATGAGAATCATCTGGGCTTTGAGCAATGCCCTCTGAGAATCTCAGGGCTCTCCCCTTCACGTACGCCTCCCTCCCCTCAGCACCGCAGCAGTCAGCCTCTGCCTGGGCTATTCTATTCAGCCACAGTTATTCTGCCTCACCTGACTTTCAGCTAACCAGGGACCCTGCTCCTGCACCTTGTACAAGTTTTACTTGTCTCAGTAAGCATTTTATCCATTCATGCCTTACAAGTTCAAGTCCAGTGATTGAGTGTCTCCGGCTCTACAGTTTTAAAGACTCAAGAGTTAACGTGTGCTCTTTTTTTCCACTCCTCTGAGCACTCTTCCTATAGGCATGATCTGACTCAAATGGGAATGATTTGACTTTCCTGTTGAATGTGTTTGTGAATCCCTGAATAAATATATGCACACCAGCACGACAACCAAACTCATACCTGTCTGCAGATGTAATTAGCTACTTAGGGCAAGCTACAGAGTCATATGGTGATCCACCCACCCATACAAGCTACATATCCACATCATCCTAAATAACTAGGTATTTACACTGAATTTCTAAATTACAAACAGTGAATGTCCTTCCATCACAAATATTCTTTGACCCATATACTATAGATATTTTACATAGACTTATTTTACACTGTATTATGACATATAGCTAAGAAGATAGAGTCTGTGAAGTAGATCTAAAATGCTACTGTTCCAATTAGACAGGATTTTATGCATGCAGGAGTTAGTGACTATGCAAGGCACAAGGCAAATGACAGGCAAGTCTTATGGCAACTGAAATAGTTAAAGGTAATAGCAGCTACTATCTAATAAAGACCCATGCATCTCAAGGAAGGTAGATCTTATATTGAATTTATATTAAATCCAATCTTCCTCTAACAATCTGGAAAAACAATTTCTGGAAAAAGCCACCAGATTATTCTGGTAGAAACTGAAAAACAGAAGTATAACCGGTGCTTTGGAAGAAAATAGAATTTTTGTCAAACCACTTTGTTTTCAACAAATACTAGTGAGCCAGAAAGCAGTTTGTCAGGGTTTAAGGACATGGAATGCTTTAAATGATACAAACAACAACAACAAAAAGAAATTATTCAAGGTATCTGAACTTTTTTCTTCACAGTTCTTGAAAGAAGATGGGAACATGGGGCAAGGAGGTTAAAAAAAGAAAAAGGGTCAGAGAAAAGTCACTCATGCACTGTGCACATATAAAAATTGGTATCCATATATAAATTGGTATCCACATATAAAAAGTGGAACATGTTTTTAGAACATTCACTCATATATATACAAATTGACGCTTTCTTCACCTGGCTAAAATGAGGATTAAAAAAAAACACCAAGATTTTCATATTCTAAATCTGCTTTCAAATACATCATTGAAAAAGCCACATGCCGAAAAAATCTGTAAGCAATAGGATGATAGCTCATTCCACCACAATGTTTTTCTTCACCAGTGTGGTAAATTACAACTCTGACCTAAATTTTCATGTGTTTATTGAGTGGATTGTTTACTACCATATAATAAATGTTGTAACACCAGTATTTATGTTTTAACTAGCATTTTTTGAGTCCCTTGCATCTGAGACCATAATCAAATTACGCCGTACAGTTCCCCAGTTGCCTCCCTGCTTCGTTATATTTACCTGTTTTTCCCTGGCAGACGCTGTTTGCGGTGCCATCTGGAACGCATACTGTGGTCTCCCAAACACAAGCCTCAAGCCAGGGGAAACATCGTTGGAAGCAATGAGCACATTAAAACCAGTATCAGGCACTGATCTACCTACCCAAGCGCTCCTGACAGCTCTACAGACTGCTGGTGTGTCCGCTGTAACAATGTACCATCTTTCTAGGGCAGGATGTTAAGGACCAGTGAGTACAAGCAGTGACAGAGGAGGCTTTGGGGACAGCAAAGAATAAATAGGAATATAGGTTACTGGTGGGGAGAACTTCAGTATCAGAACATAAACATGAAGCAGCGGGGGGGGGGTAGGGCAGAAACTGTAATTTCCTGTTTGTAGTTACTATTGCATTTGACCTAAAATATAATCATTTTCTGTTCTTGATGTCATCTTGCTACCTTTATGCAATATGCAACACCCGTATCAACTCAAATTATGTTTTTCATTCCAATGTAAAATTTTGCTTAAACACAACAATAAAAGGGCTAATATTTGCATACATGGATTTGGTCATCCAAGCTGAATTTAGTTATCTGTCAATCAAAAATATCTACACATAAGAGTCAAAGCAAGCCAGTTTGCAAAGCCACAAATATGGTATTGTAGGTACAAATAGTAAGGGTATGATGACCATCAGTAAGCACTTGTTTACTTTGAGATTTACAGACTAGTCTTAGATAAGCACTTGGAAGAAGTTAAAACGATACAGAAATGTTCATCTAGAAGAAATCACCTGCCAAAATGAATTTTAATATATTTCACCAAATCACCTCTTAAATATATATCTGTAAACAGATAAGCCTTACACCCATGCCTTTAGATTAAACACACTTAGAACACACAGAGCAGAGGAGCCCTTGTAAAGTCCTATATCCCTTTTGCAGAGCCTGAAATGAATAGCATTTTCTTCTACGCTCCAGATTACTGCAAACATCCTAACAGCACATGGATTAAGAGTGTTCATAGGCAGCCAGGAGTGAGACCAACTGCATCAGAACTGTGGTGGTCTCCAGTAGCGAGTCAAAACAAGAAACCTCCCACTTGCAACCATGAGCATATTGCTGCCATATCACCAAGATGCTTGCAAGAGCTGTATGGCCAGTGCTAAGCATCTTTTAAGAAGCACCCAGTTGAGGAGGCTCTACATGCCTTGAAGCTCAGAGAAGGACTCCATCTCCTTAAACTGTTGCTGAGGAAAAGGGCACTTCTCAGGATAAGGACCAGTGCATTCAAGGGTCAGCCAATTCCCATATAAAAATGATCTGCACATCTGTGAAACGTGACATTTATTCAGCTTTCCTATGAATTCTTAAAAGATTCTAAGAGCAGACTCTCCCTCAAATTAGGGAAGAAGATTTATTCTTGGTTTTCAACCTAATATAGATGGTATCTGGTGTAAACAAGGGGAAAAGATGAATAGTTCATTACTTGGACTATTTTTACTCTTGTGAAGGAGGCATTGCTGCAGGAATGCATCAAAGTACCTAAGCAAGACAAATTTAAAAACTCGGAGAGCACAGTAGTCTGAAAAGTTAATGTAATTTTTGACATTCCAGAATGTATTTCATTCCATTTAGTGACAATGTCAATTAGATTTCAGGTTAACCTCCAAGAGACAGCCTAGGCCTGGAGCAGTTGATTTGTTCTTCTTTTGACATCTCACAAAAGATCTGTTTACAACTTGCAAGTACACTTAGGGAAGAGCTAAGGTAAAAATAAGTCAACATCACTAACGGAAAAACCCTATCTAATGAAGTTGCCTTAACCTGTTTAGAAAACTTAATAGATTTTGCCTTTTACACAGTACCATGCTCCCATAAGATACGAATCTACCAGCTGTGAACTTCGCAGACATTCAGTAGTACTCTTTTATGGATGATTACCTGATTCTATGCCTTCTCTAGCAATTTCAATGCCACAGTTACCATTGATGCTGATGAATGGTCTGGATACATGTCTGATGCTCCCCAGGGTGATATGAATCAGAACTGCCTTTCTCTGTCACGCTGGGTCCTGCATGTAACATAACCATCACCAGTAATCAAGCAGCAATGCAGCTATTCTAAAAGCATGCTGATACCCCTGGAAGCAAGAAGGCCTCTTGCTACAACCACCATAAAATGCTCTCTTAGGCACAAGACCTAGGTGTTGCCCAAAGCCCACAGCAAGGCATTGCGCCTGACTAGGTTATGATCATCTGGCCTTTCACTTCAATTTTGGTTGAGAGATTTTTGAGGGGATGAAAAAGCTCAGAATACTTTTGAAAAGTTTTCTTTTACATCATTTGATTTCAAGACAAAGGAGCTCAACCATGTGGGATTTAATATGGATAGCACTGTCACAATTAATCAGGCAAATCACACCACCAGTAGGATTCTATGAAGAACAAAAATAAAATATGTGAAGCAACTCAGAAGATTAGGTTTCTCACCCTTAATTCAAGTCTGCAACAAGAATATCTCAAATGACAAAAAACTTAATTATATTATGAAAAACAGGATTGATTTTTAAATGCTGTACAGCTCTTGGGTCTCTTTATCCCAGTGATTATTCACTACAGAGTCATGGAACAACTAACATCCCTTCAAATTCTACAATAGGAGTCTTATTTTGTTGAGCTTTGAAATCAAAAGTGAATTACTAAAATCAGATGAGGTCTGCATTAGGAGCATTTTGCCAATAAAGCAATCTTGGTACACCACTGTGGCAAGGCACTAAGCATGTAATCAGCTATATCAGCAAAGGTCGGCTTTGGACTCATGCAGGAAAATCACCACTTATTAGCAAAACAAGCAGTATCAGTAAAAGAACAGTTTTGCAAGTAAAATAGTATCTGCTATAGACATTTCTGCTGATCCAGCTTTGTCCAATTGGGATACGACACCACTTAAATACCTCCAATTGACCAACCTATACCAAAATACGCTATAGACTTGGCTTGTATTCTGCTCTTAATCTTGGCTCAGTATTTCACTCAAAATATTTTGACCATTTTCTATCCCTACTTAATAACAAACACCTCTCAACACAACTTTCTGAGTTAGCAAAATATGATTGTCCTTTCTAGTATAATATCCAGCTCAAAATGCAGAGCATGGCAGCATTCTTGAGGCAAAGAAAATACTGCTAGATAAAGCAACAGTCCATGATATAGCAAAGCACAGTTATGATCAATCTATTGATCAGTATTGGTCACTGATTGTATAGATGATGGACTGCCTAGCCTACAGCCTAGTGCAGGGAGCTTCTGTGACGCTGGGGTGTTTCCAGACAGCCCTGGGTCTAACAAGCTGCCAAATTCATTGCACCCTGCAGCATGACTGGTTACTCAAGCCATTTTACAGATTGAAAATCTTTGCACCACCTCCCTTTGCCTGGACTGTCTGTACGTGCATCACTGGGAATCACCAGCGGAGAGTACACTCACAAATGGGAGATTTTCCACTGGTGAAAGAGGGAATGCCCACAACGGCCCCTCTCCCCCAGGCATGTGAAGCAGCACATACAGTAGCTTACATGAGAGGATATCATAGAATCATGGAATTGTCCAGGTTGGAAGGGACCTTTAAGATCACCTAGTCCAACTATCAACCTAACTCTGATTAAAAAAAAACAAACAAAACAAACCCCAAAACCCCATTACTAAACCATGCCACTAAGCACTATTGTCAACGCCTCTTTTGACTACCTCCAGGGATGGTGCCTCAACCACTTCCCTGGGCAGCCCATCCCAACGCTAAATAACCCTTTCAGTACAAAATATTTTCCTAATATCCAATCTGAACCTCCCTTGGTGCAACTTGAGGCCATTTCCTCTTGTCCTAATGCCTGTTCCTTGGGAGAAGAGACCAATCCCAGCCTCTCTGCAACCTCCTTTCAGGCAGTTGTAGAGAGCGATAAGGTCTCCCCTCAGCCTCCTTTTCTCCAGACTAAACAATCCCAGCTCCCTCAGCCGCTCCTCATCAGATTCGTGCTCCAGACCCCTCATCAGCTTTGTTGCCCTTCTCTGGACACGATCCAGCATCTCAATGACTTTTTTGTGGTAAGGGGCCTAAAACTGGACACAGTACTCGAGGCAGGGCCTCACCAGTGCCCAGTACAGCGGGACGATCACCTCTCTAGTCCAACTCACCACACTGTTCCTGATACAGGCCAGGATGATGTTTGGCCTTCTCAACCACCCGGGCACACTGTTGGCTCATGTTCAGAGTGCTGTTGACCAACACCCCCAGGTCCTTTTCTGCCAGGCAGCTCTCCAGCCACTCTGCCCCAAGCCTGTAGCGCTGCATGGGATTGGTGTGACCCAAGTGAAGGACCCGGCACTTGGCCTTGTGGAACCTCATCCCATTGGTCTCGGTCCATCTATCCAGCCTGTCCAGATGCCTCTGCAGAGCATTCCTCCAGCAGGTCGACACTCCCACCCAACTTGGTGTCGTCTACGAACTTACTGGGGGTTCACTCGATCCGCTCATTCAGGTCACTGATAGAGTTGTTAAAGGGAACCAGACCCAATACCGAGCCCTCAGGGATACCACTCATGACTGGCCACCAACTGGATTTAACTCCATTCACCACCACTCTCTGCGCCTAGCCCTCCAGCCAGTTTTTAACCCAGCGCAGAGTACTCCCATCAAAGCTACGGGCCACCAGTTTCTTCAGAAGGATATGCCCAAGAGGTACGCAGAAGAAGAGGACAGTGCTACTGTTCCCTCTCCTAATGCTGTGATGATATCCAATCTTAGAGGTAGTAAAGGTAATAATAATAGGTAATGAAGTCCACTGAAGTTGCAAGCCTTATAGATCTACTGCCCTAGGCATAGTAAGTGAGTCACTGGAATTTAGCAAGGGGATGGAAAACTATACAGGACACTTCTAGACAAGAAGACAATTGATGAATGCAAAAAAAATTCAGCAGTCCAAGAACTCCACAAAGATGTGTACGGGCCCTGGCTGCAAGTCAGCTGTGGAGGAAGCACACTGCAGTGTCACAGCCAGTTACGGACAGCTACATGAAATTAATTCATTCAATTGCTGCTCCATTCCCCACAGTCCATTTAACTGACTTTTGTGAGGAGGTAGGGGAATTTCACCTTTTATATAGATGCAGCTGGAAAGACTTTACACACAAATTATTCCCAGTACACAACACATACTCTAAACAGTGAAGCCTGATTAAAAGGTACATGATACAGCATCCTAAACGACTCTGCATCACAGTCTGCAATCTCAAAGATGGCACAGACCCAACATCACTTACAAAACTGTAAGATAAAGTTCATTGCAACTATAACAAAGGTATCTACTTTCATGAGTCTCCTGCTGCTGAATGAGCAGAAAACTTTAAGTATGACTAAGGAAAGACACAGTCTGTCGTACTCATTGTTGATCAGATTGTTTGTTTGGTATTTATGAGAAATTTACTTTCTATTTACCAGAAATTAAGGCAATTCCTAATTATATAATCTTCGGTTCGTATGGTTTCGGGGGTTTTGTTGTTTGTCTTAGGGGTTTTGTTTGGTTTTGTTTTGGGGATTTTTTAAACAACAACACAGGATTGTTTTATGTCTAAAAATGACATAGATTAAAAATTATCTTCTTCCTGTTGCACTCTGGTAGACAATGGAAGCATAAAGCTGACTTCTTTTTCCCCAAAATTATTGTATTTCCTTTCTTTTCAAAGGTGTGTCTCTGTATGTGCATATATGTACATGCGTGTACCTGAACATGGAACTTTAAGACCATGAACACCTGCCAAAAATGTATCAATATATAAAAAAAAATTAGTTTTACAAAATGTAAAGCAAGTCTTGTTTCCTGTATACCAGTTTGAGGTGATGCAGGCTTTGCAAAATCTTTGCATGTTTTAACTGGAGCAGTATTTGTCATAAAGGGAAAGCAAATCAGTATAAATAATTTAAATTGACTACAGACACTGCTATCATAAAGGAATTTTAGCAGAAAGTCAACAGTTTTGTCATACATAAGTCAGGAGTTTAGCGATACTGCTGCATCTGGATGTCAAATAGGAGTTGTGTAATTTTCATACCATAAACCCCTATGGCTAGGTGGGAGAGTTAATAGATTGCTAAACAATTTCATTTAACCCTTAAACTTAAACAATGTATAGTGCTGAGCAGGTCTCCTAAGTGGCCAACTTAAGGAAAAAAAAAATAATAAAAATCTTCAGAGCACAATTTTGAGGTTGCTCAATGAAATCCTTTTGGAGGGTAGAAGAAAAATGAGGGACAAAATGTTATCCAAAAGCTTCATTTCTGGTAAAGTATAAACTTATTTTTCAGTAAAACATTATATTTGATGACTTACAGTAATTTGAAAAGCAGACTTAGTTCTAAGTAAAAGCATCATTTGGAAATGAGATTAAAAATAACAAATCTAGAAAGAAAACTAACATGAAGGTTTTCAGGGTTACCAATAACCATCTCTTTGCCCTTCTTTTTGGATAAACACATTCACTACATTTGCTAACCGCAAATAATCTAGCTTTGTTTCGAGAAACAGCCTTTAAAAAAAAAAAAAAAACAAACAAAAAACAGGAATTCACTAGTATCCATCACTACAGACTCACAAATTTTCAAGGGAGAATTGTCTTCTGTATTTCAACAAGCATCACTATGCAAAACAAGCCTCACATTATTTTAAAGAAAGGCTGCAGCCATCTCATACTGCTGCAAGTAAAGAGTGTGTGCTCATGACTCACTGCCCCTGTTTGGTTGCAACTCATCAGTGCCAGCAGCCCTAATCTGTTCCCAGCCATTATGACCAGCAGCTCTGAAATATGGATTAGGTCTACCCCAAGTACTCCGTGCAGTGAAAGAACTCCTTGAGCCCTTTATTCCCTACGGAGTACCTGTGCAGGAGAATAAATCAGTGATGTGAAAGAAAACATAAAATCCTTCCCAGTAAAATTTGCAGATGACACAAAAGATAATAAAATGGTAAATACCGGGGAGTTGTCAGTTCCACAGATTGCATGGCAGTCTGGGCTCACCTGAATAAGATGCGTTTTAACACAGCTGAGCACAAAGCTGTCTATCTAGTAACTAACAGCACAGATTCCAAACAAAGACAATATAATAACCTAGGAACAGGCATATGGATGATGCTGGATAACCAAATTAATATTAGCCCACAGTGCAATACCCTGGCTAGAGCAGCGAAAAAGATCCTTTGATGTACAAGGAAGTAAACACAGAATGGCAATAGGAAAGGATTATAAAAATCACTACCGGTGTTGAGATAGAGAATCTTTCCATTTCAAACAGTATATGACAATAGAGTTCTAGTTTGTATCTGTGATCCCGGAGCACTTCCACAGGAACAACTAATGGACTACACTAGTATTCAAGCTAGAACAACTTCATCAAACAGCTAGAAGAAACATTCAAATTATGGAAAACTTGCCTTTCTAAGAATGAGAAATTTGTGTCAAAGAGGAGGATAAATTATCACTGGGTTACTGTCTACAGATATCTAAAAATGGGGGGAGGAGGTAAAAATTGAGGAGTAGCATAAATATTAAAGGAAAATTTTTCAGACACTTAATGGATTTGGTACATTTCTCCTACATAAAAGTTAGAAAACTTCAGACTAAAAATAAGGTAACAATACTTTATCAGTAAGTTCAGTTCCTCTAAAAAAGGTAGGATTTTCTTCCACCTGAAGTTTTTATAATCAGCATTTTCCTTCCAAAAAGAACTAGAAGTGGCAGGGCTGTGTTAGTATCTTTTACTGTTCTTTGAAAGATGGCAAAGAGTTGAAACTCTGCTTTTATAAAGCATACCTCAAATGCTTCAGGATAGCTTTTTACTGCAACCCACTGCCCTTACCTGAGCTTTAGGGCAGGTATTTGACTAACTCCTTATATTTGGGGGTAATTATTTCCTCGTTCCCCAAGTTGTGGAATGATCGTATAAACTGAGTAAGAACTTGTTATCTTGCTCACTGCTTCCTCAAGTAATATTTTGGATACATTTGGCATTAACACTTCTGTATTTGTGCAATGCAGTGAGTTACTGAAAGAGCATGGGAAAAGTGAAACCTTGCTGAATACACAGAGTAGCTCAGTCACAGATAATTTGAATTGAGCTCTCCATTTCTGAAACCACTTACACTACTCAGGAAAAAAAACAAACCACAGAAAACCACAAAACACAAAAAGAATCCTTCATATCCGAAATGAAAATGAAATGCAAAAACAATTTCTATAGAATATCTTAGCACGGAATTAGCAGACTGTGACTAATATCCTATTGAAAGGGTGTGGTTAAGGGACCTGAAGACCCAGCCAGTTTAACATGGATTTTGTGCAAGACCGCAAAAGGTAATTGCTTAATTGGTCAATTGACCAATATCAAATTCACTTCAGGATTAAAAGCAGAATGATATTACAATTAGATACTGCAAAGCTTAAGTGAATATTCAAAATTTGTATTGAACTATAAACTGAATAGGATTTTGTAGACCTCAACATTGCCCTTTATTATTCACTGGAAAAAAAATTTTCAGGTAGCATGTATACATTGCACCTATTCTCTATTCAGGCTACGTTCCATTAATCGCAAAGTAAAATGTTAAAGCCAGCGCAACATCTAACTGTGTCATAATAGGAATATGACAAAATTTCTGTTATTGAAAAATTATGGGGTTTGAGTGCTGTTCTCTCAAATGCTCCAATCAGCCAAGGATTAGATGTTCAACTTAATGCTAGCCAGTGTTCATTAATCATTTTAAAGTGGCACAGCTAATCTCATTTCTTAACCAGAGAAAGTCCGTTCTCATCTCCTTATATGTAAGGAGACGTCGGCTCACTTTTGGATGTTTTAAACTTGCTTAAAAACTTTTTTTTTCTTCCTGGAAAAGACATCTAGAACAGCTCTGCACAGAGAACCTGCAGATGTGCTCAAAGCTACACGAAGGTGAAAGCAGAAGTAGGCAGCTGTAACAGGGATAAAGTTTGGCCAAGCAGCCGTACACTGAGGCTGTAAGAATCAGGCAATTTATATTAAAAAGGCCTGTTACATGTCTTAGCAGTGGCTTCTTTGCCATTTATTGACAGAGAATGAATTAGATTATTAGCTTTCGGTATTTTCTAAGAAGAGGTCAAATTTATGGAGAGATATGCATAGAATCTTCGTCAAATAAACCTATTAAATTCATATTGTGAGGAGAAAAATCAAGATGTGAAGTGAGGGAATACCCCCCCCTCCCCCAAAGAAAGATCCACTGTGCAAGAAGATGGGGACTTCTCCTTCCTGTTTTACTGGAGTAGATCAAACTGTTTTACTGGAGTAGATCAAACTAAGTAGCAGCTTCTCCAGTATGTTCTCTCTTAGGTTAACCCCTAAAGATGGGATACTGAAGTCGTTGTTGAAGAAAAAGTTTGTGTACCCTACAGCATTACCTTGAATTACAGTCCTGTTGTCCTACATTACGTTTTTCCTGCAGCTAAAATAATTTTCAAACTACAGTATCATTTCCTCATCCAGATCAGATGAGTCAGGGTATACAAACAAAAAGTCTGAAAAGTCTTACATCTTTGTAAGTCAGTTTATGTGCAACACCACCACTAAGAAACAAAAAGATAGTGACCTCTTGGCCATTATCAACTTCTCTGTGCTGCTTAAATGACTATATTGACCCAAACCAGCATGCCCACCTGCAGAGGAGCCAGCAGGGGATTTTATCGTACTTTCACAGAGATGTAAATCTCTACTGGGAACTATTAGCTCCTCCTCTGCAAGTCTTTTACTGCTTTCTCCACATTAAGGTGGTGATGAGCACTGCACACACTACTTCAACAACTCTGAGAAATCCTTCATCTTTCCATGTTCTGTATCTGATTGAAAGCCCTCACTAGAAATCCTAGGAAAGCTATTTGTCTTATTAAAAGGTTTATATGCTCATTTGTGCTGTCTACTAGGGCCATAAGGTTTCTTGGACATAACAAAGCAATTCTGTCTTTGTTTTAACCATTTGATAAATAAACAAATCTTAATTTAAACCTTAGAGGCTGACAGGAATGGTTTAGCAATGTGCCTCCTTTTCTCAGCTGGACAAACATTTCTGGTTTTGGGTCAACATATAGTCCAAGAGGAGCTTATTTTGGTCTGATAAGTTTTGATGATTTTAGCATTTATAGGCTCAGGATGAGCCCCCGCTGGCCCTGCTGTTTGTGAACAGAGAAGGACTTGCGGGCAACATGATGGTTGCTATGCCCAAGAAGGCCTCTAATCACAAAATGATAGAGTTTTCAATTTTCAGAAAAGTAAGGAAGGGTGTCACCAGAATTGCTACCTCAGACTTCTGGAGGGCAGACTTTGGCCTATTTAGGGACCTAGTTGACAGAGTCCCTTGGGAGGCAGTCCTGAAGAGCAAAGGAGTCCAGGATGGTTGGACATCCTTCAAGAAGGAACTCTTAAGGGTGCAGGAGCAAGCTGTATGCTTGGGCCGAAAGATGGGCCAGTGGGGAAGAAGACCTGCCTGACTGAATGGAAGGCTTTGGCTAGAACTCAAAGGGAAAAAAAAAAAAAAAAAAAAAAAAAAAAAAAGAAGAGTTTATGACCTTTGGAAGAAGGGGCAGGTCACCCAGGAGGACTACAAGGAAGTCACAGTGACAAAGAATGAGGAAAAGGCTTAATGCCTTCTTTGCTTCAGGGAACAAGTCCAGTTGTTTTCCAGGTATCCAGCCCCTGTGCAGGAATACAGGGATGGGGAGCAGAATGAAGCCCCCTATAATCCAAGGGGAAATGGTTAGAAACTTGCTACATGACTTAGACACACACAGCTCCATGGGGCTGGGTGGGATCCACCCAAGGCTAATGAAGAAGCTGGTCGAAGGGCTCACCAATCCACTTTCCATCATTTATCAGCAGTCCTGGCTAACTGGGGAGGTCCCAGTTGACTGGAAATTAGCGAATGTGACACCCATCTACAAGAAGGGCTGGACGGAGGCTCCAGGGAACTACAGTCCTGCCAGTCTGACCTCAGTGCCTGGGAAGGTTATGGAGCCGACCATCCTGAGTGCCATCACGCAGCATTTATGGGACAACCTAGTGATCAGGCACAGTCAGCATGGGTTTATGAAAGGCAGGTCCTACTTGACTAATCTGATCTACTGTCACAAGCTGACTTGCTTAGTGGATGAGGGAAAGGTTGTGGATTTTCTTTACCTGGACTTTAGTAAAGCTTTGGACACCGTTTCCCACAGTATTCTCCTCGAGAAACTGGCTGCTCACGGCTTGCATGGGTGTATGCTTCACTGAGTAAAAAACTGGCTGGATGGCCAGGTCTAAATGATTCTGTGCTAATGTTTATATGACCAAGCTACACCTTCCAGGACAAATTGCTCCACTTCTTACACTGAAATCAATGAGCCTTCTGGTCTGTGATCATTTTACTAACTTGCAAAGAAATGAAGGAAAAAAGAGCTAAAAAGACCACAGCTATATTTACAGGATTTAAACGAGGGAGGTGTTTTCCTTACATATTTATTCCATGCTCTTGATTTCAGAAGAAGTACCTCACTGTAGAACTCTTCCTTATTCTCTACGCTCTATGAGAGACATGACCTTTAAGTCTGCTTAATATGGACAGGAAGAAATGAGGAAGAGATAATTCTTCCAGCCTTGCTACGGAGATAGCACATAACAGCCACCAAACTGATTCCCCTCACCACCAGCCACTTTATGAATAGAATAACTTCCAGGCTCAGACCAACAAAAAAACCTTGTACACAACAGAGACTCCCTGCAGACAAGCAAAAACCCCCCATTCTTGACACACCATTACTCCTCGTAATTTAGCAACAAATAAAACCAGAGCATGGGCAGGAATCTGTGCTCCTCTTGGGCTATCTCTGGAGATCATCTACCTAGGCTTTGTTCACTGTTTGACACTCCATAAAGGTGAACAAAAGTGCAAACCCATATGTGTCTGAGCAAGCAGAAGAAAGGATTTTCAACCTGGGCAAGAGGGAAAAAGCTTGGCAGGTTATAGTGAAGTAGCTAAAACTGAACAAGAAATACTGCTTTTTGTTGTCAATTTTGTTTGACATCACAAAAAAAGAGTCTGGACATTCCTGGCTACAGCTGTGGGGATTGGAAAAAGTAAAGGGGAAATACTCAGTAGCTGATGGACAGCCATATTTCAGGCCAGTTACCGATAGGCCTCTGGTTTTACCTCCATAGCTCAAGACATGTCATCTGCTTCAAAAAACACAATGGTAAAATCTTTTATGAATGCTTGTTATGTTAGTCTCTACTTCTAGGGAACACAAAAACAATTAGTAATTATTGTCAAGCTTACTTTACAGCTTTTTAAAAAGTGTATTTACATGCTCTGCCACCTAAAACAACATAGACCCGTTGCAACCAAGGTGGTGAACAATACTGGGGCAGGGGGGACAGGTAATAAATACAGTTTTAAAAGCTGTTCATAAAAAAAAAAACAGTGTTCCACTCTGTTCTGAGATGGATATCTAGTGACAGTTATGAGACTGAATGGCATGAGGATCATAAATAGCCTAGAGGGATTAGTATTAAAATATTTACTATTCTGCCTATTTTATATACATTAGCTCATGTAATCATTAGTCAAACTCCTCAGGAACCTGTGTTGCAAAAAGCTTTCTGCAACATTTTTTT
This sequence comes from Tringa tobata, assembly GCA_033628505.1. NCBI lineage: Eukaryota > Metazoa > Chordata > Aves > Charadriiformes > Scolopacidae > Tringa > Tringa tobata. The sequence goes on from JAHREE010000101.1 coordinate 2,949,282, forward strand.
TTTATAGTACTATAATATATTTACTAATCTATACCTTTTAGAAGTCGTACAAACTGTTTTTTATAATATGTATTAGCACTACAATTTGACTAAAAAGATTACTTCCCCAAATATTTTCTGAAAACTAGAAGGTCATGGTATGATTATTTCAAATTTTTACAGAAAGGATCAGAATATCTCAATTTCAACTGCTTTTACACAAAATACCTTTACTAGGTACACAGTTAAGCATAAACCCGGAGTAGTACTACTTTCACTTTTAAAATAGGTTGGAGAAAAACCAGTCAAGCTCCAAATTCACAATTTCTTGCCCTGTCCTACTGTGTATGGGCAGTCCTTAAAATTCCTCTAACTCTCATTATAAGTAGTTTGCTGTTTTGTGTCCAGGCCAAAAATTATCCTACAGGAAAAATGAGGGTTACACAGCCCTTTCTGTTGACCACCAGTTCCCATTTTAACATCCACTCTCCTTTCCCCAGTCTAATCAGGGGAGAGACTGAGTCTGCATAAGAGACGTATATGAACATCTAGTATCAAATGTTTACATGTCTTATAGCACTAAAGCATAAGTTTTTAAAGTATCATTAAAAATAGCTTGATTTTTTGGTCATTGTTTTTGATTGTTGTTATATCATTGGAAATAAATTACTGGGGGGAAAAGTACTGAAAACATTCCTTGGGAAGGTGACAGAAAGAATGCCTCAGAGAAATTAAATAGAAGTATGGAGAGAAAATTTCACTAATCAAAAAGCACTCCATATTTTCAGTACGAAGATCTAGCTGTTAGCTTTCCAAAATAATCCATGCTTTTTACAAGTGAGGTGAACTGGGCTATAATACTTCAAAATTCATATTTCAGGTATGACAGAAGAGATGTCAAACCCAACACTTTCATCACCAGTTTGATTTTCGCATTTTGCCTTTTTTTGAAAAGCTATTTAGCTAATGTCTGTTTGCAATTGTATACCAACTTGTAAGTTAACATCTACTATTCCATTTTGTGGCCAGGACAGCTAGCTGTTTTAAACTATATTGACTATAAGTTCTACCTAATTAAAAAAATTAAGATAATCAACTCTTTTGCAGCATTCAGTGAAGCCATCACTGTATTTAAGACTCATGACAAACTGTGCCAAGTTTTCTTATTTCCACAAAGTTTCAAAATCTTGAAGTTGTTCTAAAAACTGATATAAATAGCGTACAACAAATCTGCTTCATACATTTAAACAAATGGATCCATTTTTGCACTTACTGAAGTTACAAGAAAAGTAAAACCACTGAAGTTAAGTTCTATGGTGACATTTAAAACCATGCTAGATCTAGGCTGCTTACGTCACCCTGGACACTGCCATTATTTGGAGAGATAGAAGGAAAAAACATCAAAAATTCAGAAAGTGCAAGAAATATTTATAAGTCAGTGAGAAATCATGAACAGATCATGTGTCACACCAAAAGTAGCCATTCACAAAAAAGCCAAGCAAGAGGTTAGATTTTCATTTTGGCTCACCAAGTTACATCGATACTGTAATTATATTGATAAATCTAGATTTCTCTTTTCCTCTCACTTCCGTAAACCAAAATGATACTCTTTATTTACACTGAAGTAACAGCTTTTACTGATGGAGTTGTATCTATTACTAAAAGAAAACATTCAGAAAACAAGCAGCAGGTTACGGAATAAAAAGAGGGGATGAGAGAATGACCTAAAAATTTATGAGTATGACTGCCTTGTCAAAGAAACATGTTGCAATGCAGAGTACAATTGATTATTTAGAAGTTAAGGGGGTTTTTGAAAATGAAATCTGTTATATATAAGATGATAACACTCGAATAAAAACCAAGAATATAGTTGGAGTGTGAAAAGTAAACACAAATTGACAGAAAGCAGTTTCAAAATCCAGCAAGATAACAGAAAATTCATCATGCATTTGCAATATATTAATAAAAAATAATCTACCGTATACCTGTCAAATACATACTTTTCAATTCTGTGTAGCAATTAGATTATTAAATCCTTACTACAGTAAAATAGAAACTTCACTGACTGCAAAAGTAACAGAAGTCAAGCACGTTGCATTTGTCTGCCCACGGCAATAGCATTTTTGTCAGAAGCACCAGTAACGATCTTGAGTTACACACAAAAGCGGGCTCTGTTAGGGCAACGGACAAAGGCAAATGACTGCAAAGCAAGAGGACTCAACTTCAATTTAACTGTCCTGTAAGGTACATACTAATTAGCTGCAAAGCTATGAAATCCTAGCTAGCATGTTAAGTCTGCTACATGACAGTATAATTTGACTTCTTAAAGGATTATGCAAATTACAACTCATCATTCCATTACACGACTGAAAAAAAGTGACAGCTAATTTATACATAACACACCTTTCAAATCCCTAAGATGTGAAGCACCTGTGCAATACATTTTGCCTAGATTTTCTAGTATATACATTCTTGTTTATTGCACTGTACAGAAGCATATCTAAGAGATTTACTAAAGTCATAGGGGCTTTTATTTGCTTTTTTAGCCTTTAGAGCACAATCTCAAAGAATTAAACAACATATTTCTGTCCCTGCTGTAGAGGTTTTGCACGCAAGTAGAAGTGTACGGTTTCAACACACACGTAATTTTTGAATAGCGGGAGAGCACGAGCACTAAATGCACGAGCTAGAGGCAAGACTCACACAGATTTCAACATACTTCTGGTAGGTAGATTCACAGTAGATTCCATCATATCGGTAGATTTTCCTACATTCTGATTGGTTGGGCAGAGGATGCTGGACAGTTATTCTGTAGAGGCATCAAAAACAGATAGACATGACTAGAGGTTCTCTACAGGTAACTGTAATGCAGGACAAATCAGTATGTTGAAATTGATTGTCTTTTCTTTTTAAATTAAACACCTTTCTGATCTCTTTAAATCAACTGCCTTATGCACATAACATCCAGAGTTTCCACTTTTCAAAATTTGCACTGAGAGTAAACTAAACTTCAGTTCTCCATAAGAATGGTATTTTTTTCCCCATCAAATAAAAGTGGAAGAAGTAAAGAATTTTATGAACCGAATTGATACATCACATAGTTTGCATATATACAATAGGGCTTATAAAATTGATTATTTATTGTTTACTGTTGCAATCCCTCCTCAGGCAGAACATCCATTTATATCAGCTGGGAGTTTGTCCAGACAAAGACCAAATAACCCTCCAATTTAAAATGTCAACAGCAATTCTCACATTTGCACAGAATGAGGATGTTGTGGCATTATGAGGACTGTGACTGAAGGTGCTCAGCACCATCTGAATAATGCCATATGTTCTTGGATCGACTGAAAGAAAATGAAAGTGATTGGCAGCAATCAGGAGGTGCGCAGCATCTTGTAAAATCAGGCCCTAAAAGATTTGTCAATCATTCTATTATTCATCCCTCCTCAATTCCCCATTAGCAGAAAATATAATTTGGCTATAAAAATTCAATGTTGTTTTTAAAATATACTTGGGAATTGCACACAAAACAGTACCCACCAATTTTCTTTTTTTTTTCCCCCCCTTCTTCTCTGCAATAAAAACACATTTTAGATGCTTTTGTATCTTACACAAATTTATACCTTTTTTCACTTTTAATATAATGGTAGTTCACTAGAGTAAGTATAAGTTATTTGAGAAATTTTACCCATTTTTCAAATGTAGAACTTTAGGCTGTGAATTTTTTAAAAATAAATATTCTTGTCAATATATAATTATTTTTTATTATTATTATTTTTACTGTATTACATCTCTATAACTCTAAGCTAGTCTGTTATTTTTTTTAAATCACGTATTTGTTTCAACAGTAATTTGAGACGGGAGGTTTGAGAAAAAAAATATCATTATTCAGCAACAAGCTTTACAAAAAAATGGAAAGTTATGTACTGTGGAAACTGAGGGCCTTCCTCAATAAGACTGCACCTAGAGAGAGCAGCAAGCACACATCATTTCATGTCTTTTAAATTGGAAACCTGGTCTGAGCATGCGTCAGCACTATTTTTGGCCCATGAGAACCCACATGCAGGAGGGAGAAGACAGCTATGTGATCAAGGCAGGACCAAACACCTCTAAATCCTGGATATTCCCGCCTTCACCAATTAAGGGATTGCCAAAGAGACTTATTTATTGTGATACCCAGGGTCTTCAAGTTAAATGCCTAAGCACCACACACAGTGTATGAGGAACGCTAAGTATCTTAAAATGGAATTTGCAACACAAGCTATCTGCAGGGAACTATGCAAGCTAATGAAAAAGAAATCCAGAAAAGGAGAGTTTCCTCTGTGTTGTTTGTGCATGAGACACAAACACTTTACTTTGGGTCGATCAGAAATGCCTACATTGAAGTGAATTCAAACCTCAAAATCTTCATTGCACCATCACATTGGCTGACCCATGCTCCTACTTTAACTCGCCCTCCCGCGCCCACCTTTTTTTTGTTGTTTTTTTTTCTTGTTGTTGTTATTTTTTGTTTTGTTTTGGAGGGGAGGGGGAGGGCAAGGGGGGTGGTTTGTTTTTTTTAAAAAAAACAAGGCTAAAAGAGGTGCCTGGTTTTACATAGCTTCAAAGACAAAGAAGAACTAGGCTCTCCATGCCTCTCAGACAGAAGAAGCTGAAACTTACGTCCTCCACAGACTCCTTAATAACAACTATTCTAAAGCAAGGGACATGTTAACTCCTGGTAAAACAATGGTGCTATTAAAAAAATAAGTAAACCAGGATTCATTGGATGAAAGAAACAGAGCCATAGTTAGAGAGTGTTATATTAAGAGTCATTCAAAAATTCATAAGCCGTCCTTGTAAAAACTATCAGAATCCTTCCCAGATGACTGCCCTCATCACAGGGCTTCGGAATTATACTCTTTCTTCCACTGGTACCCAGGCAAAATGAACCTTGAATGGTAATACTTATTATTGCTACTACTTGAGTAGTTAAACAAGTGACGTAGAATATGGATCACACCAGAAAACCTTAATTTAGAAGTAGCTGTGGCGTTCTTCTGGGAAATGTAAGATGTGGGTTTGAACACCCTTGTGATGCAATAGGTCCTAAATAAGTATTCACTGCATTAAGCCAGTGTAGAATACCCACCCGCTAGCTTTTGTTTGTTTGGGTTTTTATGATAAGGGCAGTCCTTGCTCTTTTTTGAAATTGATGATATACAAATTGAAACACAGGAGGTTCCATCGTAACATCAGAAAACACTTTTATACTGCAAGGGTGACAGAGCACTGGAACAGGTTGCCCATAGAAGTTGTGGAGTCTCCACCCGTGAAGGTAGTGAAAACTCATCTGGACATGGTCCTGGGCAACCTTATCTGAGTAACCCTGCTTCTCAAACCCAAAGCGGTTAGACAAGAGGTCCCTTCCAACCTCAAACATTCTGCGATTAAGGATAGATCAGAGCTTTAGACTGTGAATCACAATCCTGCTTTATATTTAGCCAGAATTGAGTGCCACAACCAAAGGTGGGGAAGAGATTACAATATGGAACTTCTTTTATGGAGGGGGGCAGCATGGGGGGGGGAAAGGTGAGGGAGTTTTGTTCACTGTATTTGTTTTTAACCTAAGCAATATATGAGGCTCTATACACAACATAGCAGCTGCTGTAGACCCTAGTCTGAGGGAAATAAGTCTTCCTTTGCACTTCAGAGGGCTGGATTCTACTTCAGGAGCCAACACCCTATGACCTTTTTTGGACCCAGTCCTTACAAAATGCTCATTAACAATTTTGTTTAAAGAGGTGTTTTACTCTCCTCCATTCCCCCTCTGCTGCAACAGAATTAATAATAAAAATAAATCATACTCCAAAACACTGAGTCAAATCAAACATCAACGTAAATCTCCTAAAATCCCACTGACTTCATTGAGATGGCACAGCATCTGAATTAGCACAGAATGGGCCCTATTGTGCTTAACCTGAAAAAGCACACAGTCTTGAGACACCATGAAATACATTTCAAAGTGCACATCAGGTTTTTAACTATGCAGCGACCACCTAGAACAATGCTTTGGAAAAAAAAAAATCCTGTATTTTCTTGTATGATGTTTGCTTCTTATTGTTAATGTTCATTTTACCATGGTAAGTGTATTTCTATAAATGGACTTTCACGCTGAATAAAGACTATGTTTGTGTTTTATGTAATTT
>JAHREE010000101.1:2957951-3030415 GCA_033628505.1 Tringa tobata
TAAGATAGGATTTCAATACAGAAAAAAAAGCTTTCAAAGAGATTAGCTTTTTGGTCCCATATCCCCATCCTCTCTACCACAGATGCAAGTTCAAAGGTAGCAGCCCAATACATAGGCCTTATGTCCCATTGTGATCAAAAATTCTAAGATTTAGCAATATCTGTATTTAGAAGATGTAAGGAACCGGACTACTACTTTCTTTCCTTTAATGTATGTTGCTTATCACCACAATATTCAACAACTAGCCAAGTATAAGCAATTTATCCATATAATTTTTGTAGCAGCAGTATGCTTCTTTAAAAAGATGATTGTCCTCTTTCTTGCAAGAAAGACAGATCAAACATCCAGGCTGATTTTTCACAGTTATGTTGGTTGCCTTCTCCCCTGCCCCCAACCCAACGTATTGCTGTCAGCAGGTTCTAGTAAGGCCAGTCAGAGATGAGCTGGAGGGGCTGCTTTCTTCTTCCTCTTAGAAGAGCATGGATAAAATTTGGGGTGGTTATTAATCTATTTTGAATTTTCTCTCCTGTGAGAGAGAAAGAATAGCATTTTGCCACTCTTTATATTCAGATGGGCCAGAAGAAGAGCTATGGAGCAAATTACATTCAACATTACATGTATGTTGTTGGTCTAAGACAAAGCTGGGTCTCAGGCTCACTGTTGTCCTGGTACAGATGAGAGCTCACTGAACACAACAGGGAAAGCTGGCAGGTGGTATAAGTGCAAAAGTTAGCTGACTGTTCTTCCTCAACATGGCAATTTGAAAGTTCTGCTGGGTTCTTGAGTGTTCTTGGGGAGACTTAGTAGGCCGTAGTGAATAATTTTTTTTTCCTCTCCCTGCCTCATTTTGGCTGCATAACTGTGGAAAGGTTCAGATCTGGTTCTTACAGTTAAATCTGGTCATTTAATTTCCAGACACTGAAACATTTTTCCCATTACATATTTGAAAATAAGCCAGAAATTGTGCAGATCCACCTTTATTTTCTTTAACTTTGTTCCTGTCTTCTAAGAATTCCCAGATCATTCTTAGCAGAGATCAAAGTGCTACGTTTAACCCTGTGATTCTTACACACTACTGATTTCTGCTTCTTTTCCATGCCTGCACAGATCAACACAATTTTTTAGGCTTGTAGTAGTAACGCAGGCTTGGCGTTGGAAGCATTTTTTATGTAGGAAAGCTCTTGTATTCAGGGATTCACCTCCTAATCAGTAAAAGTAGCGCGAATTAGAGCTTCCTCCCTCAGAATTGAGAAAATTGTTCCAAACAGCTTATCTCCTCTGCTCTTACCCTGCAAATATAAGCATGGTAACATTGCTTCCAGAGCATAAGGGGTTTTTCATTGAAAACTTAGGGATGAAGAGTGTGAGAGCCTAGATTCAGAGAGCCCTAGGCCTCAATTTTTAGAGACAGTTGGTCACTGGGAAACATAAGACTTGAGTGTCAATCAAGCTATAAGAATCTGGTTCAAGTTTTCTAATTACTGTGAATTTATTATTATTTTTTTTTATACTAAGTCATTTTGTTAGCCTTTTGTATTTTATGAGTATATAAACTTCAGCATTTTAACATAAGGAAAGAAAACCAAATTTCCATGCCATAGCTCCTATCTACCTTAACACACATAGTTCTATCACTTTTTCTTTAATTTTTCTGAAATCATTTACATAAAGATCATCAGGGACCTCTGCTTTGGAGACAAGATACACAAAACACTTGGACAGTTAATTCCTACATAGGAACCTAACTTGATATTGATTACATAGGAAGCTTAGCACTTGCTTACAAGTTAAGCAGTCGAATCGTTTTTGTAAGTCTTGTCCTGGGTCCTTTATATCTACAAACATCTGCAGCTGAGGACTGTAAGATGAAGCCCAAGGTCACCAAGCAGGTCAGTATCAGACAGAAGTGAAGTGAGGTCTTGATTTCCCAACACTTTGTCCATCCTCTGCTGAAATCATGAATGTCCTCAATACTTCAACAAATGTCAAATCTTTTCTGAATGTTCCTAGTTTATTTATATCAAGGATGCAGCAGGCAACAAAATTCAATAATTAATAATACAGCATAGGGAGGGAGGTTGAGTACACTTTTGTATTCTTAAATCGTCAACTTTGTATCTGCTTGCGTCTCCCATTATAAACATAGTGAATGGGAGTATTCAGTGTCTATGTCTGTTAATATATATTATGGAGTTCATTTCTAATCTTATTTCTCTTGATACGTACCCAGTCTCTTCAGCCTCTTCATGTTAAACACAAATAATTTTAGTTGTTTCAGACTGGCTCTATTCTTGCTATATCTTTCTCACAGTGATCAGAACTGAACACGTTATTCAAGTGATATCATACCATTGATCTATATACCACAATATAATTGTTGTAGTGCTTACCCTATAGTATCATTAGATACATTCAATACTATTTTCTACCCCATCCCTCGATACAGCTTAAGATTTTGTTTGCTTTTATGTTTAGCGTTGCACACTAAAGCAAAGATTTTCACTGAGCTGCCCACAGTGACACCCAGGCGTATTTCCTCTAGGTTATAGTTAATTTAGAACCCAGCAATGTGTATGAGTAGTTTAAATTGTTTTTTCCAATGTGCACTACGTTTCATCTGTCAGCAATGAATCATTTGCCATTATGCTGCCTGTTAGCTCAGTAAGGGGCCTCAGAAGTCCCTCACAGTTTCTTCTAATCTCTACAAAACTAAGCAGAAGTGAGTTCTTCCATATCTTATTCCCTTTTTAAAAGCCTCATATATGTATTAAATTTTCCTCAAAAAAATTTCTAACGTGGGACATTTTCAGAAACTTTTGACCGTCAGAAATATCACATCATTTTTTCCTCATTCCAATTAATATTTGATAACAAATTTCTAACAGAATAGAAAGGTATCATTTTCAAGCATAGGAGTCATTCTTGTTTCTTCTATACATTTAAGTTCTAAGAAACTTCTTTTTATTTAAGAAAAAAATGCTCACATTTTATTTGAAAGTTGACAAAAAAATGCTTTTAAGTTAGTTTTACTGATATTGTTACTGGTATAAAAGTTGTTTGTTTTTTTTTTTTAAACACACTTGGACCCTCATTTTGCCATTGTTTTGGGAAAGAACAGCAGCAGCAGCAGAACAAATCCTCATAGGGCTAAATGCAATCTTCAGTCCATAATTTAAGAGGTCTGTATAGGACTGTAGGTTTCATACCATTATATTGGAATGAGGGAAAAAAAACCCAGCTGCTGATGCTATAACACCTGCCCCCCACAGGTTGATAGTCCACATCCTCAGTGCCCCAGTATATACAGTATTTTTTTGCTGGTGGACTCATGTGGTTACTACTCATCCATTTCCACTGACAAGATCTCCTAGAACATGATGCAGGGAGATCTTATGCAGAGCTCTCAGTACTACAGTTTTTCAGACCCCTCAGATGAGGGGAGAGGATTGGTCCAGTTTAGCAGGTTTACCTCAATTTTCTTTTTCTTTTTAAAAAAAAAATTAATAATTTGCCTCCAAAACCTTTATGTGTGCTTCATACTGTCATTTTGATGTTTCTGTTTCAGGAACAAAAAGTAAACAGGTAAAATTCATTAAGTAATATCTCAACACATGTATTCTATTCATTATAACAATTAAATTTACAGAGGTAGGGAATATGCTTCTGAGAATAAGCTTCCTGAAGTTTGACTTGGGCTGAAGCCAAAACATTTCAGGTTTAGTACTCAAGAGTATTATTTAGAAGATAAATTGCTTGATATCAGATTTTGGGAAAGGTAGAATTAGCATCAAGTCTTGTTGCACAGTAATTCATTGGAGGGAACATACAGCATATTACTTGCTCATATTCACAGTAATAATTAAAAAAAACCTCTGGCTAAGGGAATTTAACTTTAATAAAATGTTTGAAAAATGCTGTTTGGGAGTATTCCATGAAAGGAGAAGTGAGAAATACTCTCCACTTTATTTTTAGGTTAGCATACTATTATGCTGCTTCAAAAATTTTTGAGCACTATACAGTCTTATAAACCTCTTACCATTAAAACTGATTATTCCTATGAGTGGCAGACCCCTGTTATTGATCTTGAACTTCTGAGTAACAAGAACAGTTCTTGAACAACTGTGTAGTAATTTGTCACAAAATACACTCTCACAGAAACACTATACTCAACTAAGACTGTGTTTACGAAGAAACAAACAGCAGCACGGAAATACGAGCTACTTATTTTTCCTTTGCTTACTTGAAGCCTAAGTTTTTGCAGATGCTGAACTTCACCTGTAGCACTACATGTGCACCTCATTCCCATATACTCATCTGAACAGGAATTGACTCCTAAGTAAAAAAAATTCTCCCTCCTGTTCTGCAAGTGCAATTTCCATGATGGGTATGTAAACACAATTTCTATGCAACACTGTAAGCAATCACATCAACTTGGTTTTTTTGCAGATAAGCGAATAGGAATATTATTCCTTGAAACTACGCTATTGTACACATACCTATATTGGGTTGAGCTAAATATATTGCATTATGTTACTTCATCTCTAAACTCTCAGTTTAGAGAACAACATGGTTTAAATTACTTTTAAAAACAAACAACTAACAGAGATCAATCTAAAATTAATGAAATGTACAGGAAACCACAGATGTCATTTAGCAGTCAAAAAGGATGATGTTGATGTTAAGGAATAAGTGGTCTTGGTAACCAGTGCTCAAATATGGAAACTCATTGCCTATTGCTGACTTGGACCTGATAGACATCTTTTTTGATATGCACCTCATCGTGAGCACTAAGTGAAAACATAAGGTAATCTAAATGTATTAATGGAGAGAAAACAGCTGGTGGCACTGAAAGCCTCAGAGAATACTGCAGTAGAACTTTTTTTCTTATTATTTTTTAAGAAGCATTTCAACTTGCTCAGAAGACGAGAAGAATAAAAAAGCTTCCCAGCAGTACCACCTGTTTATTTTGTTTTTGATTCCCAGTTATCTGATTCTTATAAGCCCGTTTAGGCAGTTTGATTTTTTTTGCGGTTGGTTGTCTGGTTTTTGTTTGTGTCGGGATTTTTTGTTTTGTTTTTTAATACTGCTACTGGACAGTGATACTGCATCAATTAATATGTCTTGAGTCCCTGCGTTATAATTATAGGATTATATTTTGGAAATGTGGTGAGTTTTACACATCTTAAGTTCTCCAAATAAAGGTGACAGTAATGGTAAAACTCTAACAGTATAAAGTTCACTGGAAAATGTTCCAAACAGACATCACACAGCAAACAAATATTATTTCAGTAACATACTACTTAGTCTGATTCACAATCACTCTTACAGTTCTTTGTATTAAGAGACACCATTATTATATCTCTCTCTCTTACCAAATTCTGGTGATATAAGAAATCTGAGTAAGAAATTCCGGTAACAGCCAGAATTAGTACATGAAGGAGCAATAAAAGAATTTGGTTATTTACATGATTAAGTATTGTTAAATGCATATAAAGAGCAATATTCTCTCTAATTTAATCGTAAACAGTTTCATAAATAAGTGAAATCCAGACAGTACATTTATCATTACAGGGTTTAGCATTGCTTAGTAAACTTTATTATGTTGAACGCTGATTTTTACGTCAGTCATGATGCCAAGATTGCTACAGTCACATTTTTGTTTTGGGGAGAAGAATGGCAGAGGAATACTCCATTAAGAGACATTAATTTCATAACAAAAATCTGTGCATATCCTATTTCCTACCACAAAATTATGGAAAAATGAATGCTTATCCAGCAGCTCATGCATCTTCTTGATTTCAAAGCCAGTAAAGGCTATTAAAGTAATCTAGCTAACAGCACAATAGACTTCTTGGTGCAAGCATAAATGCCCATTATATCTTCAATTTGTCTTTGCTTTCAGTAATCCTCTGGTAAATCACCCTCATAAATAAATAAATAAATAAAGTCTTCAAAATGCTGATATTTCCTGGATCACTATTAGTTAGTAATCAGGAATGCAGAATGTATTTTCCTCTGTGTTTTGATTTTGTCTTTTCAAGGAAAGGATTGGGTCTTGCTTAGTTTTGCAACTGCTTTAAGACAGCTTAGTTCAAGAAACAATCCCCTTCCTTTGAATGTATGCACCGTCCAATATGTTTTTTCCTTTGAAAAATCAAATGGTAGTTAAAAAAACCATTATATCATATTAGCCAGTGATAAAGTCAAAGAAAAACGTATTTCCACTTAAAAATAGCATAAATAGTCTTCTGAAGTATTTGCTACATTTCTCTTCTTCCATAACAACATAACTTTATCAGATACACTTAGGAACAGAACTCCTGCGTCTTCTCAGTGAGGAATTATTCTGGCTTCATACATACTGTACACGCTATTGAAAATGTTTAATAATAGAAGACCATGCACTTTCATGTAATTCGTAATTAGAAGATGACTACAACTGCATTATTTAAAATCAAGCCTTTGTTATCAGCACCAGTTTTAGACAGAAGCTGAGAATCATTTGTGAGCTGTGGCAGACCCAGACTGTTCAAAGCAATTGCTGTTCAGCATGAAAGCTGCAATGGAGGTCACAGAACAGGTCAGGAGGAAAGATAGTGTATCGATTTCACACCAGGAATAGAGGCGAAGTGAGGGCCCACTGTTGCTGCATGTGATGTATTTCACTTCAGTTTAAGGCACATTTCATTCCAATTCAAGAGGGGGTGGGGAGCAAAGGGCGAGTGGATTTCACACTGAATCATGATGAATTCTGGACTCGTGTATTCCAGTAAATATCTCCTTCCTGACATTAAGTATTTCTATAGCAGAGTGAATACAATGGAAATTAGACTGCAATCAGATAGTAGAAGACGACTCCAGGGAAAAAAAAGACAACCAAAACAACCAAAACCCACAAAACCTTTGTAAGATTAGATTTATTGCCTCGCAGCTTAGTACATACAAATGTTACTCCAAACCCAGAAAACTGCTATAGATGAAGTCTAATAAAACTGTCCCAATATTCATGCTGCTGAAGACAACTGTATACGATATGCCAATCTTTTAATAAAACATCATTAAGTCACATAAACTTAAGCAAAAGTCTTCAAAAACTAAAGAACAGAAAGTCTGTTCACACAAACCTCCCAGCTACGTACACACACAGGTGCATGCTCACTGCAAAGAAAACGCAACTGCTGACAAAATACTTTAAATGCATCAGTATAGTAAACATACAAAAAGGTGGTGCGCAACTGTATTTTGCTTCATTTTATTTTCAAACTGATATTCCCAATAACCCTGGCTACTCCAAAGGATATTAGCCACTATCCCTAACTGTTTTGTAGAACAGCATTGATGATTATTCCTATTTTGTCACCTAGTAGTAGTGGCCAGCTTCTGATCCCCTTCTCTTTTAATTAAAAGAAAAAAAAAAAAAAAGATCAGTTCTGATGAGTAAAGTATTAAACGTAACTAGAGGGATATTTCTCAAGTTATTTGGATAACATGCTAGCCTTGTTCAATTTTTTTTTTCCAAACACCAGGAAACTGAATTTCCAGTACTTTTGCCCAGCATGTTGTAAAAGTGTCAACTCCCAAACTGTTGAGATCACATACAGGGTAATGGTAAAATGGTAAGATCTGTAAGGATAAAGTGCTCCTTCCCTCCCCCAATGTTACTTTGCATAATTTGTTCTCTGAAAAACTGCTGTTCTTTTGAAATGCTCCAACGCCACTATTCTGCTGATAACAATATTTTACAACTTTTCTAGATTTTTATACTGGCTCCATAACACTAGCAAAATAGCCAGACACTGACATATTTCAGAACAAAAGAGGACTGTATTTAAGACTGCACAGAGATTTCCTATTAAATTATTTATATTAGTTCACTTCCACGTCATTATTTCTTTTCAACTGTTCTAAGGCATCAATGTCAACTTCTTGAACCCTCTCATGAAAGCTTTGCTGTCATCAGGGTCTATTTCAGCATCCTTAATTCTGCATAAGGAATCAGTTACCCAGCAAGTTTCCAATCACAAAGGGCCAGATGCTCCTCTCTGCTACATGCTGGAGCTGGGCAGACGGGCCCCTCACTAAGACAGAGAAGGGCAAAAGGTGGCTGTGCAGTGTGTGTGTGTGTACTACTGGCCTGCCACAAAACAGCTGAGACTGCTGTGCATGAAGAGAAAAAAAAAAAAATTTCAAACATTGGCTACGGTTAACAAACTGAAGTGATGGCAGAGATCAGCTACTCCGTGCAGAATGATCCACAAGGAAATGTCATTAACTTGCACTACAGAATTCCATCGTAGTTACTGCTTCTCTCTTCAACTTCCATAATGCTGTGCTGTAAATGTATAGAAATCTTACACAGCCTTGAGTGAGGCTTCAATGGATTAGCACCTGCTGGCTATGGACAAAGTCAAAACCCACTAATGCTATTTGATCTACAGACTCCTGCTGACACCGTGCATCATATGATTCTTATCTCCTCTGATACATGGAGTATAGTTAAACTGCCAGTGATGGTTCCTCTCAGGAACATCCAAAGCATGACGGTGCTTAGGATTGTTTCCTAAAGACCATGAACTGTAGAGTAGCTGCAGACTTAGCTACATAAGCAGAGGCCAAGAGGACAGACACTTCTCTAGCCTCACAGTGCTGGTATCCAGAGCTACCTCTTCCCACTAAGAAGGGACAATGGGAGTGTTTTTATCTCACATCCGTTACTGGGTTTCCAGATAGTACTGACAGCCAAAATAAAGTAATTTTCCCATTTATGGCTGGACAGAGGATTGCTGTTTTTTAAATGGACAAGGACCTTAGCAAGAGAATAAATCATTAATACAACAGTAGACTGAGCTATTTTAACATGCAGTTTTGAAAACAGAGCCTGCAAGCCACCCTTATGCAATAAACTGTAAATCCCAAATAGTTAAACAAAACCCAAACACAGTAATTCAAGACAGTCCACAGAGATGAAGACCACTTCTTCATCATCACGAAATTAGGCCTGATTATACACCAGGCCTAATTTAAATTCCAAGTCTAATCGGAAGTTCAGTGACCTCAGTGGCATGAGTCCCTGCTGTTTTATACACTCCCACCCCCACACCCCCCAAAAGCCAGAAGAGCAGCTATGCTTATCTGGGACACACCAGCTGCCATACAGGGAGAGTGTACAGCTGCAGGACTTGCTTGCCTTAGAGTTCGAGTTGAGCCCAAGGCTTGCACATACCACAGAAAGGTTCATGCCATCCATTGCTGTGGATATTCAGGCAGCAAAGAACACTTCAGGTGATGTGGCACCACAGCAGGGATTCCTCAGAAACACAATGGCAACGGGTGTACTGGCTACTGCCACAGGCTCCATGACTGGGGAAATGTGTGGCAGGAGCGCCAATCATACCATTAGCTGGAATATTTACTGTGGCGGGGGCTAGAGGCATTCCCCAAAATTTCTACACCCTATATTTCTCAGAACTGGTAGAATGTTCACCATTCCCTCAAAGCTCTCCATCACCCCATTAACTGAAGTAACCTGTGCTGTCAAAAAAAAAAACCAACCAAACTTGATTAAAGATTTAAAGAAGTTTGAAACCTGAGTATAGCTTTCTCTTTGAGAGTGTGAGGGATAGGAATGAGAAAGAAGAGAGATAAGCAAAGATGCTTGGGTTAAGTTCAATTAGCAGTAAAGCATGCTCAGGAAAGGTGCGTGCATAAAATACAGGCCCCAGGGAATAATGGTGGTAAATAGACAAATTAAACTTCAAGAGGCTTTCTAACCTTTCATATATATAATATTTTTTTTTAATATTTACTGAGTGTAAAAGGATCAGCCTTAGACCCTTGCAATGAAAATGATAAATGGTCATATTGCATGTGTGTTAATTAATACTAACCCCTCTCTGGATAACAAAAAAAAAAAAATGCAAGGAAAAAACCAATCGTAGAAGAAAAGCTCAAGCTTTTATGGACCCAATATACATGCTTTTAAGCAAAGGGAGCCTGGCAGATGGGTGTCTTCCAAGTAAACTGCACTGACGTTTACTCTCTGTACAGAAACAACCTGAAAAAATGAAATTCAATCAAGTGCAAAGCATTAAATTGCATCTTCTACTTATAAGATGCTTTTACCAAAACATTCAGCCACTTCAGCAACAATCTCATCCAAACTACAATATTTGGAGTAAATGGTGTGAATAGAAACTTTTAGTTCTACACTAGACATTTTCACAGATTGACCTAAAACACAGTGAGCTTCTGCACAGTCTCCCTAGAGGAGAAGAAAACTTGCTAGAAGCATACCTTTACAACAGTGTCTCTTAATCCACAACACTTGCAATTTGCTTGGCTTGTTTGTAGTGGGTTTTTTGGGTTTGTTGTTTTTTAAAACAAGGATACCAAAACCCAGTAGATGTCAGTCATACAAAAATATAACAGCCACAGAGTTCAATAATTAAAGACTTCCACCCCTGTCATGATTAATACAAAAGGAGCAAATACAGGCCCCTAAAAGCCTAAACAGCAAATATATTTGAGACGAGTCCACAGATATTTCTTTCATATGGACCATTAGCCCAAGTGAGAAAACTTTCCAGAGATAACACTTTTAAACTTCACAAATGATACTGTAAAGAAGGGCAAAAATCAGTTTTTATTTTTAATCACCTTTTTCAGCTTTACTGCGGTCTGGGTTTTTTCCACTACCTTCCTAACCAGCATTCCATATTAAATCCTTAACAAGATTATTGACAAGTCAGCACTGAACTGAACATATAAAAAACCACAAAAAGCCTCACAAAAAACACCCACCAAAAAAACCTCTCAGATTCACATGTAAGCAACTCAGGTCCTGGAAAGAACTGTGTGGCCTGACAGTTTGTTCTTTCTGTAAAGGATTACTAAGGATTATATGTAATTAGCCATAATTGCACATTATTTTTTGTTCAGTTTAAAAAAGGAGGACAACCGATACAGATTCTTTCTGGTTTCTAATAACATTTTGGCCCCTGAATCTTAACAATAATTTCTAATTTTCACTAAAAAATTATTATGAAAAAACCTCTGGGATATCCACTGAGCACAAGTAGCAAGACTCAGTTCAGAAATGGTATCAGAACAACTGATCACAAAGACAACGCTGCATTTGCTATTTGCTTAATGACAACTTAAAATGAACTGGCTTTCTGTTAGAGCAAAACACTTATGGATTTGATGTTTCAGAAAAAGATAATGAATATTTTTAGTATTGTCATTTATTGAAAGCATAGAGGGTACTATTACTCCTTCTAAATCTGAACACTTAAGTATTGCATAATTCAAGGATGAGAAGGTTTTGAAAAGATATTTTAGGTCTTCTAGTTCTAGAATAGGCATTTAAAAATAAAACGCCTTTTAGATGCCTTGGCAAAAGAGAGAAAAAAAGCAAAGAAAAATAAATGCAGACAACATACTTTTTGTGTGATATTAAAGAAAGGTTTAAAGAAAAAAGCAGCATATCTTTCACATTTTATGCCCTAAGTAGGTTTAAGTACTGGCTATTACTTGTCAAGAATTCAATAGCAAATAGAAACTTTCCAGGTTGACGTGCTGGGGCAGAGCAAGGTCATTCTTTAAAGCATTTGCTCCCTTGAGAGGAAAACCTGGAAGGATGCTGTTTGAGCAATTTATACCAGGCACAGCAAGTCATTAGATGGCTGTGCTGCAAGCCTGCCATGATCCTGATTCCACGGCCATATGTGGTTACCATGGTGGGAACCCATTCTAAAAGCCTGTAAGTCAAAGGAGTGCAGAGGTGTGTATTTCCTTCTCAATGTGCTGAGTAGTTATAGGCACTGTAAATCTTTCACAGAATAGCATGAGAGCAGAAAAGGAGCATTATGCAGGTGAACATCAGTCATTATCATTCAAAGTTGTAAATTTTCAATTTTGGAGGGGGAGACATGATTGTGGAGGGAGAAAAATATAAAATAAATTTGCAGGTAGGAAAATAGTATTTTTATAGTTAGCGTTTTAAAGAGAATTTTTTCCTGATCCAGTTTAACTTCAAAACAAAAAACAAACAATAAGCAATCCCACAGCATCTGTGAGTAAATACTATACTGCTCATTTTCTCCTTAGAAATTTTGCTAGAGTGAAGAGATTCCTATTTTAAATAGCCAAAACAATACAATTCCTCAACCGTACTTTGTAAAGACTTAAAAACTCTGCGTTTTCTGAAAATCAAGCCATCCAGGAGGAATATGTGAGCTTGCAAATAACTCCCTTTTCCAGGACAAGATTACAAAAGGGTGCAACAGATGTCTAGCTTTCAGATACATAGCAAGCAATACACAATACAGATTTGCTTATACAGAACATGACCTTATTCCATTTATATGGGCACAATTTCAAGTCTAACACAGACTTACATGTCTAAATAGGAACAGAAATGAGTCTATTAAGTGTATACTCCAGCTACGCATGTCACATGTAGCACTATCTAATGCTTACTTTTATTTTCATTATAGATTAGAAATGCCACAAAACCCAGAAGTGTTTCAGCCAACAAGAACTGCACATGGTCTAGTCCCACTCCTCCTTCTCTCAGTGCTTCAATGATCTACAGTGACACGCATTCCTCTACTTGCTGTCCCCAAGGACAGCCCTGTCTCAGATGTCTCAGCCCTGGCAGATGACTTCTCATTTTATCATGGACTGCTTCACTAGCCTGTTCAGAGTCCTTCCTGTGCGTCTCAGCCATACAGAAGGAGAGCTAACTCTCAAGTTTTTGGCCAATTTTATCTTCCTCACACTTGCTGAATGCAGTTTGGTGTATGCCTGGAAAAGCTCAGAAGTATAATTTTGTATGTATATATGTATGATTATTACTTTTAACTCTCGAACTTCATTACAGAATCTTTACATTTATATACAAGTACAATATAAGTGACTTACTATTTTACAGCCTTCTCAAAATACTCTCCTGTAACACGTGAAGCTGTCCCTTTAGCTTAGGGAGCTATGTGAACAAATTTAATATACTCAGAGGACCTCCTGCATTTCTTATAAATTCTGGTATCCCAATTCTCACATATTTTTAACACTAGGAAATACATCAAGCTAAAACTCTATGGGAAAAAAAAAAATCCCTTAAGATGACAAACTTAAGCCACACGACTCATTAATGCAAGCAAGAGTAGAAAAATCAAGCAAGGACATCACTTGTACGCTCTCCAATTAGCTTTGGCAATAGCCTGTATTAGGCAAGAGTTGTGCTACTGTATTTTAAGACTGGGTGCAAGGCATTCCTCAGTCTCACTGTTTCTTAACTTTCTTGAGCATTATTTAGCCAAACACTACATTTACTAAATCTACATTTACTTGTCTCCATCCTAAAATTCCAAATAGGAAAAAACCCATACCATCCCTAGAAATCATAGTTTTCATTTACATCAAACATTAGCTCTAACTAGATGTGTTTTCACAAGAGGAAAGCATGAATGCTTTTTTCTACGTGAAGATTATCCAATTACCTCTCTGACATCGAAGGATCTTATAGGTGATCAGCTTAAACCCTAGGACACACACAAAGGAGAGCAAAGTACCACAACAAAAAATGAGATTCTAACACATATATAAGCATTCAGATACTGTTATTAAATTTTCTGACAGAAAATGAGCTGCCTTTTAAAACACCACTTCATTTCTATAGCCACATTCTTGATCTAAATGCATGGTCAAAATTCCACTGAAACCAACAGCACAACACACGCATTAAATGAGGACCCACAACAAAGTCATCATTTTGTTAAAAGACAAAATTTACACCATACTCCTAGCAACACATCATTCAGAGCTTCTTACTGCAAAAAACCTGGGAGCCCACCAGCATGTAATGAACTTATAGCAACTTCCTCACAGGTCAGAGTGTTTCACTTTTCTCTTTTTCCTAAGCACACCTATGGCCAGAAAATAACATCTCTAGTATGTTTGTTACAAGGCATCTACACATCTAGAAGCAGTATGTATGCATATACATGCATGCACCTTTAAAGCATTATTATAAGGCTTCCTTTCCAGTATTATTAGCAGCTGCTTGCATATGTGTAACTTCTTGTCCAGAGTGACAGCTGTATTTTCGCCTGTTTTGACATTGAGTCTGATCTGGGTGAATAGCTCATATCCATTAAAGTGCTATTACAACACTGAATGACTGCCAGAATACTTCCTGATCAATTTTAAAAGCCAGCTAGCTGTCATCATCTAATCGCAACAGCAGAAAACAAATCTTTGGGGAATAAAACAAGATTTTAAAACATTTTTTAAAAGCAGGGTATTAAGTCTAAAACCTCCAAACTATTTAAATAAAAATCACAAGCTGCAGCAATATCTAGGTAAAAAATCTCTGCGCTTTGAAAACCCATATACTTCTTACTGACAAGCATTCCAACGTAGTCTCTAAATCTACCATTTCAACAATCTCTGGAGTTTGAACTCTTGCCATTACATAACTTAATAAAGCAGCACTGAAAACAATCACTACAGAGTGTGATTGTGCTCACCATTAAATTTAGTTCTATAAAAATTTTAGACTGAATTCAATCATCTTTCTGTCTTTGGTTGAATGGCTGAAACCCAACATGCAGGTTCGACTCCCTACTTCAGAATAGCTTTACAATATGCATATTTTTAAGCTGCAGTACAAACACCATTTCAGACTTTCATTTATCAAGGATACTTGAAAGGCTGTATAACTCATAAAGACAGTTAAGACCACTTGAAGAGAAGGCAGAGTTGGCACAAGGTTGGCACAGCTTTAAGAGGGCCTATAGCAATGCTGCATTTGCAGTACAGCACAAGAACCAAAAAATGAGCTGTAAGAAGTGACATGTTCTATATGAAAGATGTCTAGCAAGTCAACCATGCAATGCCCACATGCACACGCAGTGACTAGTCAATGTATAGATGACTTTTTTATTTGTCCCCACTACACTATTTTCTCACCAACACTGCGCAGCTCACTGCTTTGCTGTGTGGTCAGTGTGTTTTCTGTTTCACTGATCAAAACACCAACCACCTGAATGAAATATTGCTGCATCAAAATATACTCATGGAACCAACTCAAAAAAGTCAATCCACCATCTACTCCACAAACACCCACAATTTGCCTCCAAAAATGACACATCTATAGCCTGTCATTGGGAATATACCATGAATTAAAAGTTCTTTGAAAAGCTTCTTCTGTACCTCTAACCTGGAGCTGAAACAATATTGAACATCAAAAACCCAACAAAACTAACACCTCAACAAAACAAACACGCCCCACCACAAAAAAAACAACAAACAAACCACACAAGAAAAAACAAAAAAACAACCACCAAACCAACCACAAAACAAAACACCACCACAAGAAACAAAACCCAACCAAGCTAGACTGAGCATATTCTTACACCAGGTAAGATCCTCAACATGCAGACTTGCATCAAAATAACTAAGTAACAACAAAGTCCCCTCTTACAGGTCTAGTTCCCATATAAATTAACTCTATGCTTATGAAGTTATAAAACTTAATTAGAAAGCTGCTTTACTGTCTGCCAAAAATAATGCCATTTAACAGTTTACAAGACAATAATTTTTAAGAAATCTTGAAAGTGTTATCTTAGCCAGAGTATTTGTGAAGCCTCCCTGTACATAAAATAAGAAACTAGAGGATTAGAGAGGGTTCTGCAATCACGGGTGCAATATATTTCTTAGAACAGTGATAGTTCAGACCTGAAAAAACTGCTGAAGAAGTCTGTGTAGAATGCATGTCATAAGACCTTACTGGATTTGAAGCATCTCAAAAAAATGCAAACTGCAGCTGAAGGAAGTTTAACAGTGACTGCTGGACTTAAGGGACAACTCGTGCATTTTCAGAGAAGACAGAATGACAACATACTTATAATTTAATAAAAGGAATCCCCCCCACCTCAGGCTTTGGTTCAACCCAAACCAAGTGGACAGAATCTAAGCAAATAATTTCAAATTCATTAAAATAAAAACATAAATTGAGTAAATTGTTCAGATGTACACTTTAAGAAAAGCACAAACACTTTTGGTTTTTATATTGTAAACATTTAGTTGTAAAACTAATTTGTATCTATGCCTTAGATGTAGGTTAAGGCATTCTCTTGTGAAGTACTTAACTAGCGTGACGTCAGCTCCATTAGAATATATGGCTATATCTTCCCGTTGTGATTTATACATTTAGTAGAGAGGATTCTGATTTCCAATTAAATTTTCTGACTTTTATGAGAATAAAGAAACCTAAAGCTGGAAAATAACATTTTTCTATGACAAATGGCTAGGAACATTTGTGTAATGCTAAAAAAATTATGTATTAACGTATTATATATTATGAAAAGATCTATAACTAGCTTATGTATTTAATACCATTGATACTTCCATTTTTAGTAATAAAAAGTACATTGTTAAAGCTTAGCTTAGGAGGATAACGTGTTTATTAACTGTTGATAACTCTGGATAATAGCACCAGCGATTAAGTAGTGGCTGCATTAATAACTACAGTGGGAAAGGACTACTGGGAATCTGCATGTTTGCAAAAGGATTCTGAACAGCTAATATGTACAGATTACTACAAAGTACTGTGCATGGAAATATACATTGTCTTGCAACTTGACATCAATAACGCTGCCTATTAAAAAGAATCATAACATTTCCATAATTTAAGGGTTCTCAAGATCTCATTCTGTTAACTGCAAAAATTTCTGCAACTACCTTCTTACAGTGCCAAAATTATTATAGGTTTTCTGTCAGTGTGATCATACACTAGAAAAAGAGAAGTCATAAAAACAGACTAAGAGGCAGAAGAAAACTGACCCCCTTGCCTCACAGCAAGCCAAGACACTACCAACCAGGATGGTCCAACTACGTAATAAAGTAAGATCTGGAACTCAGGGTGAACTAGCTAAGTTAGCTAGTTAGGAGTTATCTACTCACTATTTAGGAAGGAAGGGCATGGGCCACATCACAACGAACATCCCATTCTCAAATTGGAGGGTTCTCTGAAACTGATTGGCATGTTGCCACTACGCTTAATCTCAGCGGGAATACACCACAGGGAGAACAACATTACAAAAGACCAGAACAGGAAGGAGAGACAACAGGAGTCTACAAACCTTCTCTTCTCTGGTATTTGCAGAGGAAGGAGGTCACCAATTTAGAGACACCTAAGTCAGATGTGAATGACTTTAGAAATAAAACAAATAAAAGAAGACAATGAACCTACCCCTCCCCACCCCCCATGTCATCCAGCAGACAGGAATACAGGGTAACATTTGACTCATGATGCTAAAACCTATCATGATACTACTTGCTACAAGTAGCAAATTACTATAAAACTAATTTTTAAGGTATTATAAAGAGCATAAGAGTCTCATATTTACTACCATCTGCCAGCAATGATTACAGTATTAAAGGTACAAAACAGTTATTGGAAAATCCATCTAAACGACTGGTTTAGCAATTTTATTGTTAGGAAAGCTTCATGATGTAATGCTCATCTTGCTCTCACAGGTATTGATTATGCACATGACATATTATATAATACAGCTAGTATACCATTAACGATGACAGTAGAGATGATTTTGCTTTATTTACACTGTGTTACAGAAGAAGTTGCTCGTTACATCAAAACCTCAAGCCAAAAGAAAGGAACAGAGAAATACATGCAATTCTGCAATAGTTTGGCTAACGGTCATTGCAACTATCATGCCAAGCTTCATACCAATTTTTTTTTCTTAAAAAAAAATAAGCTTGTCACACTGTTCATGAGGGAGATAACTAAGCCTTGGACTGTAAGTAAATCCACCAATACTAAAACCTCTCCCAGATGTGCAGCTGCTTTCTGCAGCACAGAGATATTTCTTAGCCTTTAAGCAATATGAAAATTAACTACTAACAAAAAGAATAGCTGTCCTATGATAATTTAGTGGGCTGGGGAAAAAAAAGTCAGTGGAGATTCAAGGGACTGCACATCCTAACAGGGATCTTTTACCCTTCGACCTTCCAGCTCACAATATGGTTGCTCTGGAACAGTGACCTACACGTCACCTATATGGGATCTGTGCCTGGGGTGCTTCATTGTGGAGGTGGACAGTACAAAGACATGGCCCTCGTTTCCTTCCCCAACCTCCCTGTCACTCACTGTTAAGCATATAGGATACGTGTCCTCAGTGTTAACTACTTCCAGGATAGTTCTGTCCTCCTAGTCTGGGCTAAAAGCCCACCTCTCCCAGTAGTGCTCTTCCTTACTGCCTTTCCTCCTGACCAACTCCACCCAAAGGGCACTGCTTCAGCTAAAGGAAAGACAGGGAAGACAGAAGCACAGCTGATGAAGCCAGGCACATCATAACACCCAACTGCTATCACAAATATTACAGGAATCACAGTAGCATCACATAGTTTTAGTACTGTTTGGTATCATGTATTTTAGAATTATGGTGGTAGGAGGGACTACAGTAACTCAGCCCTGTGATTACACAGGAAGAATCTCCACCTAACACTGTTTCACTAACAACAACCAACACGCTTCACATTTATGAGTGTCATTCACAAAAGATTTGACTTCTCTTTTTTGGGGGATTTTTTTTGTGTGTGTGTGAGGGGCACAGAG
Organism: Tringa tobata; assembly: GCA_033628505.1. Classification (NCBI taxonomy): domain Eukaryota; kingdom Metazoa; phylum Chordata; class Aves; order Charadriiformes; family Scolopacidae; genus Tringa; species Tringa tobata. The sequence continues at coordinate 2,976,595 of JAHREE010000101.1, forward strand.
ATAAGTTCAATAATAAGCATAAAATTATTAAGGCTTCAAGTCTGGTTTCATCCTTCTGTACAGAACTTGAAGTATGCTTTTTTTATTCTTCCAGTTCTTTTTCCAGTAAGAAATAGAGTTTTGCCATTGTACAAAAATGGGCGAACAGCATTCTCCCTGTGAATCCTCATATTAAAAAATGCCTTAACATATAAATTGATCAGGTCTCACAGAGAATTGTTCTATACATTAGGAAAGAGGGTATGATTGTAAACAGCTGGCAACACTAACATCCCCAGCAGCAGAAAAATGTTTTTCAGTAGCAATCTGAAAAAGTACAGGTAACTTAAACACCAGACTAAAATACAATATATAAGGGGAGGTTGAGGTTGATGAGAGTGGAGATCAGTTAGTACTTTGTACTGAAAGAATGAGTTATGTTCCAAATTAACATCAGAGGCCATCTTTGAATTCAAGAGCAATGCTAACATTATGTCTCAGTTCCCCCAAAATGGTTTTGACCTCCTAACATTTACAACTGAAATGGCATCTATGGGCAGATGTTTTTCTGAAACCTCGAGATTGCTTCTTGTCAATGATGGTCCATAGCTTTGATGGAGACCAGATCATAGCAAGCCTTGTGGCCTCACTGGAGGCTGGCAGCCCAGTAGCTGAGAGCTCTCTGGCTGTGGCACTCCTGAGGACTTCCGATCAAACGTGACACAGAACAGATAGGAAGATACATGGAAGAAGCAAAATAAGAGTTTGGGTTGGGATGTGCATACTTCCATACATGAGCTGATGTCTGTAGCTGTAAGGCTGATATTTTTTAATTGATATGGTTTTGTTAAAACTGACAACTGAGGCTCAGATTTGCACGCAAAATTTTCTATATTGGACAGCTGTAAGGCATTGCTATGTGAACTACCAGTCACTCAATATACTACTCTGTGACTTACCCAATGAATATTGTTAGATACGGTTATAGGGATGTAACATTTCAACAGTATTGTAATTATGGGAGCACCCTATGTGTGGGCTTGACATTTACCAAGGTAATTCAGTTGTTGGGAATACAAAACCCACAAGGAAGAGGGATTATAGCAACTTTTAGCACTGGTACCTCATCTATTCCATACATGTTTTCCCTATTAAGCTATGTGTTACAAATACACTTAAAATGTTATTTAAGTTTCAAAAACAAACAGGTTATAAAAATCTCAGTTTGTTCAATTTGTTTGTTCCCTGAAAAATTCTACTACACAGAAAAAAAGCCCAACTCATAGCATACGATTTATTTACACATGAATTAAAGTTGCCTGTTACCATGGAACAAAATGTGGAGGCAGTCTAGGCTCTGTCCATACTGACGGGAAGCTTTGAAAGACTTCCAGTTACCAGGAGAAAAAGATGCTGTTAAACGCAAGCCAACATTTCTAAGTTTATAAAGGTGGAGTTAACAACCTCTTTATTTATCTCCAGTCTAACTAGAATTTGTGTGCCTGATCTGTCTCCATTACTCTTTGCATCCCTCATACTGGCACTCCAGTCTTCACATCAAATATTTAATTTCCCCACTGCTCTGAGCAGTTAAGGTATTTGCATGGGTACTGCAAAAAGCTTATGAAGCAACATATGTGTTAGTAATTCAGGCCTCACAATCCCACCGTAACAATCACCCTCAATAAAAAAGAAAAAAAAACAAAACAAAACAAAAAAACACAACAAACAATTCAGTAACAGTGAACACCTGCATCAGCACCAAAAAAATTCTAAATGTCTCTGTGGACTTCACCTGTGGGGAGGAAAGGAAGGAAAGACAGACAAAAAAAACCCAAAACCCTGTGCATGAAAGCTGTCCCTTACATGGTTCATATAATGCTCCTGATACCTAAATCATTTTGCACGTTATGTGCTTGAACATCACTTCTAAAAATCTAGTGACAAATTACCACTGCATCTATTTCAGAGCTCCTTTTATCACGTCAGGTGTGGGTGAGCTTGTTGTTTCAACATGCCAAAGTTGCCAGCAGAGAGGATTACTAAGAGTGTATCAAGAGAGCATGGAGTGGGTGTTGACTCTTAAAAACAAGAACTGTAACACTTCAAAAGCACATCATGAAGCAATGGGACCGCGAAAAGTCCCTGCCCTCGCAGCTCTCTGAACATTAATGCCTGAACATAACAGCTTAGCAAAGCAAGCACTGATGGCAATCGGCACTGCACTCAGAAATCCCTGTTCTAAAGAAACAAAACTGGGTGTATAAACCATTTGCAAAATACCCAAAACAATCCATTTAACAACATCCCTGTAGCTACCATGCCCTATAATTTCAGAGTTAGAAATGGTTGAGTTCATTACAAGTTAGAGTGGTTTTATTCAAAAGAAAAAACAAAGAAATAGAAAACCCTCATACCAAGTCTTCCCAAGCATCAAAGGTGTATCCTTGCTGTAAATAAATAAAGTTTTGAATTTACAGCACTGTAGTTTTGCAATAACTTGCTTACTTTGAGAAATAGCATTGCCTTGCATACATAGAAGGCAAGATTTTTTAATTGTCTCCAAACTATTGCACGTTTTAGTAACTGACATTCACTATTAGTATAGATAAAAGCATAGTGAAGCTTAGTGGCATACAATTCCCACCTATGTGATCTGTAGATGAAGAATATTTGTAGTGGTAAATAAACAAAGTTATGAATAAAGTGTCAATCCTTTCATAATAAAAAGAACACGTTAACTCTGTGCACTCATAGCTTATGAATTGTTTTCTGTATCTTGTTTGTATCCTCTTAACTAATTCTTTAACCACACCAAAACATGTATCCTTTGCTTCTGAAAGATCTTTTACAAAAGTGAACTAGAAATGGAGCTAGACCAATGCTTACACAAGAAATGCAGCTTATTACATTTGTTGCACTCCAAATAAATATTGATTTCAATCTCAGAATGCTATGAAAGGGCTTGCATCAATTACACAGTACATCACAGTCATGATACAAGTTACCTAATTCCAGTGATGCACACAGCAAATCAATCATTCACATCCACGCACCTTGGTGAGCAAGAGCCACCACTACTACTTACCTTTATCTGAACTTTTAAATACTGCATTCATTTTGGAGTGGCATTATAAAGGAAAAGGTTTACAATGAAAAAAATGTCAGCTAATCTGCCAAAAAACCTGTAGTAATTATAATTACCTCTATTCATGTCATGTGTGTTTTAATACATACACAAATGAGTAAAAGAGCCCTTAATGACAACAACATTATGAGGGGAGGTTTCCCTTTTGCATTATCTATTTATTCAACACAAAATTATTAGGCTATTGTGATAAAGCAGCTAGAGTACAATGACTTTCCTTTAATCACTAATTAAAATGCTGATTGCCTGTTGAGTGAGACGTGCAGTTATGGTCAAACACCAAGTCCTATTGTGTGATAACAGCTTGGGCTGGCCTTACAACTGGGTGGGGTTGAATCACTGCTAAGTAAACAAACCCTCTATGGCTGGAAAACACAATCGCTTCAGCTCAATAAAATCCTTAAGTAACTTTTAATTTTACAGCCTTAGACAAGCTAATATTGCAGAGCACAAAAGTTCAGAGATAAAGAGACCTACCAGGTGCTGGAATAAACAAGCAATTACACAGATTATAGAAGAGCAGTACTGGGTCTGTATGAATTAATTTATTCTGTGTACAAGCTGAGGTGGAAATTAATTTCATGGGGCCAAATTCAAAGGACCACTGGGACATTATTGACTTCATCTATTCAACTTCTTAAGTATACTCAAATTACACCTCTGCAATCCCACTGATAGCAACCCAGTGCCATCAGTGGGGTCTCAGACATAGTCAGGAGAACTCACACACTCATATTTCCCTTACCTCCTTGATTTGTTGCAAAATAAATTAAGGAAAGTAAGACCTATTTGTCTATAGTCCTGCATTTTGTGTAATCATTTAAACTGGCACTACAAAAAAATATGTAAAATACCACTGTTCACATTGGACACTATTTAACATATGATGATATGCTTCAGGCTTCAAACAAGAAGAAAAACTGCATACACACACAAGGTGTAAGACATGAGAAAATAAGCAACATGGTACTTGTCCTTCACAAAAAGGCCAGAATTATTTTTCAAAAACTGGGTAAATTATTTCTAATGAAAACCAAAATAACCTAACAGCTGATTCTAGTATTATGACTTTAGTTACATGAACTACCATTGTAGATCCCCGAGCATTTGGCACTTTCCAAAACAGTGCAAAAAAAAATGTTTCTTCTAACCATGGCGTACTGCTATGCTAAGAAATCAATTTAACCCATAAAGTTAACATGGCATAGATGAAACAAACATATCATTTTTCATCAGTGAATTCATTCCTTTAAAAGGCCAAGTCTTGTTGGTTACTAACTTAGGACAGCTCCATCACATAAATAAGAACAAATTTGCTTTCTTCCAGGTCAATAGGCTTATTCTCTTAAGAGAGCAAATAATATCGTGCTATTTAATGGACTAACCTTTATCACATTCCAAATAATCCCATAAAGTTTGGTGTGTTTTGGTTGTTTCTTGTTTTTCTTTTTAACACACAGTATAAGAAGTGATCTGAGCATATAACATCGCCTGTTACTCGTAACTTGTAGTCACAATTACAGAAAATTTGAATTAATAGTTTTTTAAATTACTTTTACATATGCACAATGCCACATGAGGGCAGAAAGAATGACTTTTTGGTCTATAGCTGCAAGCAGGGTATTCCACATCTTTTTCCTAGTCTCTTTTCTGCTAGCTGCTCTAGATATGTGTGTGTGTATATATATATGTATGTGCACACATACACATTCAGTCAAACTACCTCACAAGAACTAGAGTATTTAAACCCCCAAAAAATTGACCACTCCACAAGAACATCCATTTCACCTCTCTACAAGTGGTCATCTTCTGGAAGTAAAAACAGTATCTCCCACCCTTTTAACATTTTGATTGCTTTTCTAGACTTTTGTCTATAGAAGACAGGAAAAGAAAGCAATTCCTTTATGTTTCTGTTTCAACTGTAGAAATGTGTTTGGGTTGTTTTTTCTTTTTCCGTTTTGTTTGAATGCAACTGAAACAGTTGGTTTGTTTATATGTAGCTGCTGCTTATATAATAACGTATCTCACAAAAAGAGAAACCAAAAGTTCATGTTCTGTTCAGTCTTTGGGAGTCTCACACCAGGGGGCCCAGGTGCAGGAATCTCTCCTTCCTTACTGATGCTGTACAGAAAAGGTACTGAACATGCCACATCTTGCAAACTGTCAGCACTGGACATAGTCTGACACACTCACTTCTATCTCCCATACCCTATTATTGCCAATTGCACTATCACCGATGGCACTATGCTTCACTTCATTTTTTTTCTTCTCCAAATAAATACAACTACATTTCTTTTACAATATTGCGTTGTGAGACCAGTGTCAGGAAACTAGAACTGATGTAATTGTAGTAGCTGATGTAACAGCCAGGATCCAGCCCACAGTGAGTAAAATCCATCAGTTAATGGCTGACCTAGTGCTCGGCTCTCTCTACTTTTGCCGAGACACACCTATGGAATCACTGGGTATTCTATGTAATTAAAGATATAAAAGGACAGCATCAAAATTGGCTGTAGGACAAATCATAAAAATATTGTCATTGCTACCAAAAAAATAAAATAAAGTTTTGTTCCTAGATTTCTGTGATCAAGCCATTGAGATGTTTTACAAAAGGCACCACTAAAGTAAATGAGTCATTATAATTTTGAAAGACAAGGCAAATTTTGATGACAGCTACTGGTAGAAGTACTTCAGAATGATGGATAAAACAGCTCAGGCCCTAATCTTTCATGAAGGCATACATCATTTTCTGAATCCCTGACTACATTTCTCCATCTTTGCAGAAGTAGAGTGGGTTGTGGTGGGTATCTGAGTGCAGGACCAGAATTCAGAGGTACGAGTCTAAGGGTTTTTTGCTTCATAAGCATTCAGTAGAATTACAAAACTTGGTTTTGTTCTACAAACTTCCCTTAAGCTCATAGCTCAGTCTTTTAACCCTTCAACTTAACACATTCAAATAACTTCCAAAGGTATCATTCCATAAACACTGAATAAATAGAGATTGGATGTAGTGACTCATCTTTCTAGACAGCAGTGCTTCAGCTTTCTTTTGATCACTATTACTCAGGTGTCATCAAAAAGCTGTCTCTTACTACCTATAGCCCTCAGGTGGCTTCACAAATACAAAAATCTGATTTTTAGAGGCAGATTGATTATTGAGCGCTCCACTTGCCAAAAAAACACGTCTTTCTTACATAAAGAACAGACTTGACTTTATTCACTGACAGCTATGCCCTGATCAGCCCTCTCGGTTCAAAACTGAACTTGCAAAGAAATCTGCCCACATTTTTATAAACTTGATACATTTGCAGTCTATGACTTCCATCTAGCTTTGACATACTCAGGCATTCAATATTTAACCACAAAAATTCTAGTATCTTATTCAGTACCATACCCAGATATCTTAAAAAGAGGCAAATAGTGACAGCAAATGAGAGCTGGTGTTGTTGGGCGCTATTCACCTGTCCAGGCTGTTCCAGGCAGTCTCCAGTGATGCAAAGCTCAAGATAGATCAGTGCTCTCACAGCAGTCAGCTTAAGAGATACAAAGAATACCAAAAGTCTAGGCAAATACATATGGATTCTCCATTGCTATACGGGAACATCCTACTACAGTTAGTTGCAAAGGACCACTTAAGATGGTCTAATTACAGCTGGAAAACTTGTATCCACTGAACTGGAAACATGCTTCCAACTCAAACTATTCTATGATTCTATGAAAGAATAATGAGAAACACTAGGATGAGGTTAAAGAATGAACATACGCATCACTGTGAAAATCCTCCTAAAAACTGAGTATATTAGGCCATAGAACAGTCTCACCAGATAGAGGACAGAAGCCCACTAGCTTTTGACTTTTATAACAGAACAAAGCAGAACACTAGAAAATAAACTGTGGAAATTCACTGTATATGAGGAGAAAGACTGGATGATCTAACTGGTCTTTTCCACATTTGAATTCCGTGATTCAGTAGCCCTGGGCTTCATTTGAGCCTCACACAGTAGTAAAAAAGATAACCAATTTACATCCAGTAGCAAACATTTGGAATTCTTTTCCAAAGATCTTTATAAATATTCACTTTCTCCCAAATCAAAACAGTTCTGTTCGTATCTACCCTAAATAATCTGAGTACATTTCATAAGACAAATATACTATTTAACAAATAGAAAGCATCTCATAAGACAAATATGTTATAGCCAAATAGAAATAAGCAGCAGATGGTCAGGTGCAAGAGCAGCCTTTAGGACTTTATCATCTATCATCATCACAGAGAACAAGGGAAACAGAGGGAAGGATCTCCTAACATCATCTCCCAAGTCATGTTGTGCCATAATTTGAAAAGAAGTCTTAGAGAGTTTTGCTTTATGCAAAATAAGCTTACAGCCCAAACCCATGCCGAAACACACCCTTCTAATACACATTCAATTTAGACTTACATGCTACAATGCTACCACAGTATATATATAAAAAGAATGTGATTACTTTGTTAGCATTATAATGCTAACATGAAGATTGCATACTTGTGAAGTATCATGAACAGAGCATTTATGAATAGGTTACATATCAGCACATAACAGTGCTAACTTTATTAGCTGTTGAACAAAGTGCAGATATGCAGACCAGTGTATTTTCTTTTTATGAAAGGAAAGTTTCTAATCAATAAAATAAGTACCAACTCAAACTGCCTCATTACATGAACTGGGAAGCATTTCTAAATCAATTCAAGAAACTGCCGCTGTTACTTGTACCCAAAAGAGATTTTGTTTGACCTTCCACTGTGTGTGAACATGCTCATATGTGACTGAGAAAAGGGGATGTTGTGGTTTTCTTCTATTTCCTTGTCCTAGCTCAAGGCAACACATGGAACACTTTACCTGTCATATTTAAAGACAGTTATATTCCTCTCATTAGGATTTCCTTGATGAAAAAATCTGAAATTCTTTCACTTTTTCCTTTTAGACCAAGGTTTCTAGATCTCACATACGTACTCAAGACTCCTGTTTCACATCTCAGAATGACAATCCAATCTTTGGTTTCTGTATCAACATGCCACACTAGCCTCACATTCAGCTTGTTACCAACTGCCATGACCCCAAGATACTATTTCTCCTAGATCATCTTCTCACAAAGTATTTAAAATCTCTGCATTATAAAGTTTAGCACTACCCTTTATTTATAAATGTAATATTTATCAATTTATCAATATATTTTTTAGTTCTATCCCTATGATTTAAAGTTCGCACAGATCTTCCCTGCTGCAAGTAGCTCTAGACAACAGCTGCAAACTAAGTACTTCTTATTCCTTCAGCCTCAGCATCAGTGAAGACAGATGTTCTCAGACTGAGGTCAGGTCCTGAAGGTATCTCACCAGCTCCCTCCACATTGAAACTGTACTCACACTGCTTACTTTAGGACACGAGTTTGGCACCTGCATTAGGATTCTAGGCTTTCCATCTGATTATGAATTTTCTCTCAATCATCATCCCCACTCCCTTTATGGTAATTTCATCTTAACCATGTTTCTCACAGAACATCCAAAGAAAGAATATCAAAACTAAGATATTTACATAGATAATGCTGTCATTTATGTGACCAGCATGGCCAGTTCTCAATTGCTTTTGGATAAATATCATTATTTGATAAAAAAATAAAAACAAACAAACAAAACCAAAACACCACACTTTTGCCATAGATGTTAATAGAAAGACATGATGTCCATTTATAAATACTTCTAGTGAAAACTAAGCAGCAAGAAATTAACAAATCATTCTGAGAATGCCAAAGCACTTACTGATCTCTTACCTAATCACTAAGAATGGGAAAGCCCTTTTCTCACCTTTCCATTCTCAGTGCTTTCGCTCTTCTTAGTTAAATTCCACTTTGTGCCCAAGTGTTCCAAATTTTATCTCCACTTGCCCATCCCGTTCTTTTGTACTTACCCATAAAATTTGATGCAGTTTCAGCTTCTGGCAACATCCCTCAAGTTTTAGGTCACTTAAGAGCTCATGTTTAGTTAAACTGGACTTGTGTTAAACTTCCTTCCTTTGTATTAGTAAAGTTAGAGAAACATTCACAAGGGTTGAAACACTACAGAACCATCAACTGCCTTCATGTCACTTCACCATGCACCTGCTTCCTTCAGAGAGCTACCTACCACTTCTCCGAGGTTACTGAAGTGCACTTTCTTGAAGCTTACTGTCTTTAATAATGAGATGCATTACACATTCTGAAAGCAGCACAAACTCCTATCCGACAGCCGGAAAGGCATCAGGAAAATTAATCAAAAACCTAAAAACTAGCCAAATTGTAGCCATGGAAATGCTAGAGACAGGGAAATAAGGCCAAGCAACTGGAGGAGTGACTTGAAAGGCTATACATTGCATACAGCCCCAACACTTTGGTCCTGGATTGCAGTAGTGGATTTTTGCACCTGTCAATTACATGACTTTACGCAAACAACTTCATTTGACCCTAAGAGAGGTTCTTTTTCCTCGGCACTAAGCATAAGTAATTACCATTAGTGTCAGTGGAAGTTATATGCACATGTTGAAGAGGGGATTAAGCAGTTTATAAATGTTTACTTGGAAGGAAGGAAGACAGAAAAGGGACAAATATACAGAAGTTCTTGGGAAGGTAACATATTTGGGAAAGTGCTCAGAATAGATTATCATTATCCAGTGTACTACTTCACACACAACCATTTATTTCTCATATATTTCTGTTCCCGAGCTGCAGAAACTGAAAAGTGTTCATTTTAGTGGTTTACCAGCTTCACTTCTATGATGTTTTTGTTTTCTACCAGTGCTCTGGCAAACAGGTTTGCTGACAGACTTGTGTAAGGAAATATACAACTGTTTTGCCTAGTGCACAGTTTGTAGCCGACTGTGGTGGGCTGACCCTGGTTGGATGGCAAAGCCCATCAAAGCCACTCTATCACTCCCCTTCCTCAGCTGGACACGGGAGAAAAAAAATATAATTAAAAGTTCACAGGTTGAGATAAGGACAGGGAGAGATTCAGAAATTATAGCACAGGCAAAACAGACTCAATTTGGGGGATTTAACTTGATTTATTGCCAATCAAATCAGAGTAGGGTAATGAGAAATAAAACCAAATCTTAAAAATTCCTTCCCCCCACCCCTCCCTTCTTCCAGGGCTCAACTTCACTCCCAAATTCTCTATCTCCTCCCCACCAGTAGTACAGGGGGACAGGGAATAGGGCTTGCAGTCTGTTCATTACACATTGTCTCTATTGCTCCATCCTCTTCAGAGGAAGACTCCTCACACTCTTCCCCTGCTCCAGTGTGGGGTCCCTCCCACGGGAAACAGTCCCCCATGAACTCCAATGCGAGTCCTTCCATGGGGTACAGTCATTCAGGAACAGACTGCTCCAGTGTGAACCCCCCATTGGGTCAGAAGTCCTGCCAGCAAACCTGCTCCAGTGTTTGCTTCTGTCTCCACAGGGCTACAGGTTCTGCCAGCAGCCTCCTGCAGCGTGGGCTTCCCATGGGGTCACAGCCTCCTTTGGGCACATCCACCTGCTCAGGCATGGGGTCCTCCATGAGCTGCAGGTGGGTGCCTGCTCCACCATTGACCTCTGTGGGCAGCAGGGGCACAGCCTGCCTCACCATGGTCTTCACCATGAGCTGCAGGAGATTCTCTGCTCTGGTGCCTGGAGCACCTCCTCCCCCTCCGTCTTCACTGACCTTGGTGTCTGCAGAGTTGTTGCTCTCACATATTCTCACTCTTAAATATGTTATCCCAGAGGCACTACCACTGCTGCTGATGGGCTTGGCCTTGGCCAGCAGTGGGTCTGCCTTGGAGCCACGTGGCCTTGGCTCTATTGGACATGGAGAAAGCTTCTAGCAGCTTCTCATAGAAGCCACTCCACTACCAAAACCTTGCACACAAACCCAATACACAACTAGCATTGGGATAGAGCTTTTAAAATTGAGTATGAATTCAATCAGAAAATAAAAATTATCATGAAGCCAATTAAAAGAGCTTAAATTTCATATCCCAACTAGTCTCACAAATAGCACCTCCCAAATCAGTAAGAAATAAGTTTACTTAAATTGTGATTGAAACTTTTGAATAGTTAATATGTTTGGGAAAATGCTTACAGATAATTCACGTTGAGAAAAATCTGTTATGAATTAGTACTTGTTATTTATTGCTCATTAGCTGCAAATAAGTTGGCTGGTTCCTAATAATACATTGTGTCATATTTCAGTTGCACAGTAGATTAGATGGAGCACATTGCAGTGAAAACTTTTGAAATATCTAAAATAAAATTTTGGCTAAAGTTTCCATTTACTAATGCTCTAAATGTTAATAAATTATAAGATCAGTTGATTTTAACAGAATAGTATCGACGATGTGACAGGCAGAGAGAATATAGCAAAGCCTGGTAGAATTCATTGCAACTAATAACTGAAACTAAAAGCCTCCCACAGTTGTGGCTGTACCAGTGCTCCAGGATGCAACAGATTTTTGCACTGCCTTTGTCAGTGGGAAGCTGGCCAGATCTGCTTATCAGTGGATGGAAGGCAGAGCCATGCCCTACCAGTTTCCAGGCCCCTCCATCTCTGTGTTTTCATTTAATTTCAGCTTACAGCAAGCTCTGCATCTGGCACACCTCTTCACTGTGCCAGAGGACTCTAACAGAACACCACAACTAAGAAATGTCTAAAGTCTAAAGTTATTGCTGCTCGGACTGTATTTACATAAAAGCAATTCTATTAGAATTTTTTTACTGTATATTTTGCTTATCTTCTCATAGGATTTCAGTTGTAACTAAAGATTAATATATCCTTTTGATACTAGAAATAAACTTAAAAGCTTAAAAGCATTAAAATATCCCAATTTACTGAAATATTAGCTTTTCCAATAACTTGGGCTACTTTCCTCTATGCGAAACTCACTATGGAAAGAAAGAATACTGTGAAGTCTTCTCAGCAAAATGGAAAATCCTTTCTTTAAAGCCAGGACACTGTTAAAGTGTGTAAAACCAGTCAGGTTACTTGTCCATATTAGGAATTAAGTATTTGAAGATGCACACTTCTTTTAGGGAAGAAACACTAAGTTGGAAGAACATTCTTATATGTCAGAGGAAAGTAAATCTTTAAAGTGTTTGTTACATTGCAAATGCCACTCTGGACTACACAGACAGAAAACATAGATCTCTGGTAACCAGATTAAAGGCCAAGGCCACAGCTTTATTGAAATACAGTAACTCACACTACAGTATTATCTGACAGCCAATAGTCTTTGCAGTAGTAAATAATAAGAGCTCAAGACAAAACACCATATACCCTGAACCCTAAAGAAATGCAGTCCAACCCTACTGTCAATCTTCTGAGTCTACCAATACTGATGAGACTTGAAATCCTTTGTTTTGAGATGGGGTAATACTAAATAAGTAAATAACTAAAGATGGGGTAATACCTGTATATAGCAATAAAACTTTATTTCTCAGTAACTCTTCCTTTATTGTTTTCTTACTGCAGACACCCAAAAATTTGCCAAAAGAAGGCTTAAAAAAAAAAAAAAAGACAACCAGAAAAATCAAGAGTATTTGACTGTTCTCAACCAAGTTTAGCCAGAGTACTGAATTCCTAGCACCTTTTTGAAGATATTCAAGCAACTCTGTAACATCAGATAAGGTGGAAATCACATCAATTGAATCACATAATAAGTATCAAGTGCATGCATAATTTATTATTGGAACCACCTATAAGTTTATGCTTGTGCTAACATACATAGCTGAAAAAAATAACTTTGCTACTTGCTAATTTCTGACCTAGTGCATCTGTATATCTTGAGCCAGATTTACTAAAGTAATATTATACAATACAAGGTCAATGTTACACTCCTTTACTTTAAATAGATTCCTTTTAATGCGAATCAAAAAAAGGTCTCATTCCCCACATCAAGTTGATTTTAAGTGCTGAGCTGGGAAAGGAACAAGTCCATCAATGCTGTTTCCCCACCTCCCAAAAGTATCACTGTGGAAGGAAAGGGAGCATTTTTAGCCTTTCTTCAAAAATATACCTCTTACTTTAAAATGTTTTATTAGTTTTGTAACTGAATAAGAAGCAGAACAAAAGAAAGTTATAAAAAAATTTGAAGTTTTATGTCCTCAGGGAACAACACTGGGAAGAACTGATCTTGCCTGTAATTCATACCAGCTTGAACAAGATATTAACAAAATTTTGCTATATATCATGGTTTTTATTTGTCCATAGACAGGTGAACTGAGAAATGCTTCAGTCCAATCACAGAGACAAACTTGAAATCCGTAAATAGGACGAAGAGCTAAACCCTGCTCAAAATCTGCAAGTATAGGGTTCACTACAACTGGTGCATCCTCCAATTTTACTGGACCTTCCCACAGTCTCATGACTTACAGGCCCCTTCTACATACCACTGTCTACTAAAATACCCAAGCAAATAAAAGCCTGGTCACTCTCAGGCATACATTGGCAATAGACAAGTAGCTTTTTTCTCTACCTGAAAAATAATGGCTCATGTCAATATAGATATGTACTGCTTTCAGCTGGGAAAGAGTTAATTTTCTTCTATCAATTGCTATGAAGTGAATGTCAATAACGCATATTGGTTTAGTCAATGTTTATACTTTTCAAGGACTGTTTTCAGCTTCTCATGCAAGCTGAGAAGAACCACAGACAGAGCAGTGAAATGGCTAATGGGATATTCTGTACCATAGACATCACAGTCAGTATTTAAATAGGGGTTGGCTGGGGCAGGGAGAATCTATGAAAACTGCTCAGGAAGGTACCAATTCATCAGGTGGTGAGAGTGACTTGTGTTACAGAAAACTTGCATAGCTCCTGCTCTTCTTCAGGAAGATCTATAATCTACTGCATTGTTATTAGCATTTAAGAAACAAATTACCCCAAGTTCTCTGAAAGTGGTCAGCTGTAATCAGCTGATATAACAAGGTCATAGGGCTCAGAAGAAAAGCACAGGAGAGAAAAAAAAGTTTCCCTTTTCCAAATTAAAAAGCCTCCTTCCCATTAACCCTTGCACCAAGTCCCAAAGGCTACATGAAAAGCAACAGGTTGCATTAGAATTCAATTGTTTCTCCCTGCTGGGTAAGTGCTACATGTAAATCCATTAAGTCTTTGGAGTCTGAAATGTCTAACTGAATGCTCAGCCAAAAAAGGTGATAGAACAAAGTGGCTACTAATCAACTCAAATCATCCAGGAAGTGAGGCTTTGCTAATGAATTATGGTAATTAACTCTAGGGATTGGTCACTGTGCTGGCAAACTACTGCTTGCTCTGAGCAATAGGAGACAGATTAAACACATTTGTTCATACGCCTAACTCCCCGTTTCTACAGGTTTTGGAGCAGCACCTCATCTCCCTGGAACCACAAACTCTGAGGTAGCATCAATAGCTAGACAGGCCCCTGGCAGTCAAGTTCAACACTTGACCAACAGTCTGTCTAGGATAGCATGAGAAATGTGCTCATCAATTCCTGTCACCTAACTAAAAAAGTTAACATATCACTCAGCTGGAGAGGTTAGCATCATTCTTATATTCTGTGATATAAACTACCCAATTGCCAGAGGTCCTGGGTTAACAAATAAGAAAAAGGCATAGGCTCATCCTACAGCTGAGATCAGCATCAATACTGGCAATGCAAAAAGCTAAAGAAATATTATTATCTAAATATAGAGTTGGCAAATATGCAGTGGCACCTCAGCCCCATATCACCTTTAAATAATCCAAGTAGTATATACTTACTTAATTTTCCCAGCCCGATTCTTACCAGGCAATAAGGCAAACTGCCACCTAACCAATTTAAGTGAAAAACAAAATAATAAACCTGAGAACAAGTTAAAAAAAAAATACCCAAAGAATCAGAAAACAGTAAAACAATTGTTCAAGTCCAAATCTCAGGATGCTTCAGGAAATAGAAAAAGCACTCCCCAGCCCATGAATATTTGCCTCAGGTTATAAAACAAAAACAAAAAGAAGAGTGGTGTTTTCTGTGCCTTACATGTAGGCCACCCTGTAAATATGCTATTTACACTGCAGTGACCCAAGAAGCTGATGCAAGAAGTCCTAATGTCACTTACAGCTCTGCATGTACACACTAAAGAAATGGTGCTGGAGATCCCAATGAAAACAGAGGGTAAACAGCACACAGTGAAATTTAGGTTTCCAGCCTCTTTTCAAGGAAAGAGGAGGTGATTTTTAACTCCAAAGGCCCTCTTTACTTTACCGCCACTGTGCGCTATGACTGAGGCAGCTCAAATCCTGCCCTTCTACCTGGAGTCCCACTCTACCAACAGCTCCAGCTTCGCTTTGAGAGCTTGAGCTATATGCCAGGTATGGGGCAAGGTTACCCTTGCAGCTGTATCTTCTATGGCTAAAGCTCTGCTGCATACTGTTGTTCAAGAACACTGACTTTCCAGGACGCCAGCTCACCTCTGCTCAGAAAAAATATCCCAAAAAATGCTCAAGCATATTTGTCTGGATTTGTACACAGCACCTGATTATTCATGCTTTTCCCTTCCCTCCTGGTGGTGGTCCGACTCTTAGCACGTACATAGCAAGTGGCTTCTTCACCACTGTAAGCTGAAGGCACCACTGTCGCTGGCAGGCATCATTTAACTCTGTAGCATGTATACAGACTCTTCCATGAGGAGTGGCTGACTTCTTCAGGCTAGCTGCTACGGGGTCATAAAGGTCACTAAGGCCAGACTGGTCACGAGCATCAATTTTCCCTTCACAGAGACGCAAGCAAGAAGAAAGGAGATGGTGAGAAACTCAGAGTAGGCGCACAGTCCCCACAGTCTTAGCACAAGCAGCACCTATGTGGGGGTCATAGCAGTCAATTTCCATGCAGGTAGGGATCCTTGGTTTTGGCTAAGATGCTACGCCTTTAAAACAGACAGCACAGTGTAATGGAAAATTTCTGTTCCAGTATTTTGCTATTCCTGGTAAGAGGAATAACCCTTCAAGCTTTTTGCAACTGCTATGAGGCTTACATGGAAGAAATCCTACTTGGATTTCTTTTAAACCAGAATAACCTGCGAAAATATTCAAGGGAAAGAGCTCATGATAGTGTTATATTCTTTTCTGAAAGCTTAATTTAGACAACTACCAGCAGATCCCTTCATGGACACAGCAAAATCTTAAACTCTCTCTATTTGACTGTGCTTGCCTAAGGCATTAAGTTCAATCCACCATGTCGCACCTCAGTAACTCGACACAGACTAGGAAATTCTTACAGTCAGCTTCCCCAAGGGATTTGTTAAGTTTCACATACATTTAGTTGTGCAGTTGGCCTGTTCAAATTGATAAACTTGTTGCTCAGTGCTTTCTGCTGAGATTTTGTCACTAGGAAAAACAAATATTGGAGAGTGGGGGAAGGAAGGCTACAATGTTTCAGTAATAGCCTTTTTTTTTTTTTATAATTACACATGCATTACTGTTCCTATCTCTTCTTCAGAGGCATTTATTCTGCAGAAGAGACAGGCAGATACTCTGGTGATGGGCACATTAAAAACACCACGGATAGACAAGATGAATGTCATTAACATGTAAAAAATGAATAGAGCAGACAGATACAAAAATACTATTCAATCCTATGAAACATAAAGGAATAATTCACCATGTGAATATCCTGTGTATCTGAACAATACACATATATAATATGCAGGTTACTTATAAAGACTTTGGTCTGGAAAAGCACTTAAACATTCTTATTTTTTAGTAGGTGAGCAGCACATTGGAGTCAATGGAATGATTCACTGGATTAAAGCATATGTCTAAGTATTTTGTTGGTTGAAGGCTAATATGACCCACATGTAACTATTAGATTACTTTTATAATGCTGTATTATAAACATCAGTATGACGTGCTATTACAGAGTAAAAGCAACCCCCACCTCCCAATTGATGCTTATGGGTATTACTGACCTATGGTATATGGCACAAAGCAAGACAGTTCAACCCAGTATCTGCAATATCTTTTGTCAGCACTGGCAGAAGACGAACAAAGCAGAAAGGCATCAGGAAAGGGAGGCTGAAGAAATAAATAGGAAAAGCAGCCTCTTTTCCATAACAGTAACTTTATGGATCTACAGCAAGGAGAAAGCCTACGGTGCTGGCAAAGAAAACCAGGCGTGGTCAACAGCATCAAAGAGAAGTGTCTTTTCATCAGTCTTTAGCACACACAAATTAAAACTTTTTCTGTATCCTGCAGAGTTCCTCAATTACTTGTCATTACTATTGTGTGAGATAGAAAGCATTTAGTCCTCAGTGTGTAGCACAGATAGCACGTTAGCACACCAGACTACTCTTTCAGCTATAGAGTCATGTATTTTGATGACAACCCAAAAAGAAGCAATTACTTTCTCCATCTTTCCTCAGATGCCTTTGTTATAAAATACAAAAAGCCTATTATCAATCCCTGCACCTAAACTGCACAAGGATTTCCAGTGATGAGATGAATTTACAAAGATGGTGCATTGCAATATGAAGGACACAACCACGTAAATAAGTATCTTAGCTTCATAGCTCCGCAGTGATCAGTGGCCTGCAGGTTGCGTGATACTCTGACAGTTATAGGCTTACAAACACTACGTAGCTGTGCTTGTGGCCTCTCAGAAAGCCCAAGACTTACAACTTCAGAACCAGGAAGCACTATCATCTCTAAAGAAATTCAGAATGTCATCATAGGCTTCCTTTTTTTTTTTTAAATATTATGTTAAAAAAAACAAGTTCATTTTCATATGTAAACTGAATTACTTTAACAGCTAAAATAATGCCAACAAAAATACATACATATATTTTCAAAAAGAGGATAAAGATCACAGTTATAAAGACTTAATATTGCTAGGAGAAAAAAAATAATATATTAACAGTAATTCAGGACACAGAACCTAAAAGATTAAATGCTTAAAAAAAATAATAAATCAAGACCTAGAAAGTATGTATATATACTTTAATGGCAAGTTCTGAAGGAGCGATTACTTAAGGAGCATGATATGCAAATTGATATTTAGGTACATTAGCACATGACTTAATTGTATTTTCAGATGCAGCTATAATACCTGTGCCAATAAACACAATCACGTAGAGTACAGACTAGAATCAGTTTTATCTCAAAAAAAAACCCTGAAAAACAAAAAACTCAAAAAAACCCCAGTGCCAGTTTTGGGCCAGTGTTCCCTGCTTTTCCAACTCACAAGGAAGGTGTCTTAGTAAGCAGACCAGGTTATGAAGCTTTCATTTTGATTACCAGCACTGCATCTGACCTGTGAGGAAATAGGACTTCATCTTCAGCTGACTCAGTGATTAGAGCTTCACAGGCAATGAATAGCTAAAGTTAATGCAGCTACATTTTCTTCACACTTGAACATAATGATTGTCAGCTTGCGAAAGAGAATCTATACTAAAGGGAAAGGGAAATTTCCCCTTGCTGAAGTGCAAAAGAGCTAAACAACAGCCCATTTGTAGTAAACTGTCTGCCTTTTGTAACTACACTACTGCATATTCTGCAACGAAGGTTTTATAGATACTCAATTACATATTTATTTTTTGGGGGAAAAATAATTTAAAAACAAGTGTTGTTTTTTTTCTCCCCAACTTGCTGTATTTCAAGATGCAAAGCTGCTTTACAGTTATAAATGACTGATAAAAGGAACAAACTTCTAAACATCTTGTTGGAATTACTTGTCCCAATTTCACATTATAGAAGGATTTCCGTTATTCTGCCTGAAAGAATGAATGTATTGATAATAGTTCTGCCACCTAATATGAAGCTTCTCTTTGAAAACATGTATAAAGTGTTATTTGCAAGGATTTTTTTTTTTTAATGTTTTCTTTTTATGGACACAATGTTCAGCTTCTCTTTCAAATATTTGGATTTATTTATTGAGTAATCTGATGGTGATAGCTTAGTTAAACATCCAGTATACTTGGGAGATAAAGGAGATCTTCCTCAAAAAATTTAGTTGCTATTTCTGCAATCCGTTTCATAAAGAGTTCTCTTAAGGTGGATATGAGCCACCTTTTCACAGGCAGAATGCACTCTTCCACCAACATGCATGCAATGATCAAACAACCACGTAAAACATACTTCACACTTGGAAGATAAACTGGGGAGGTCTCATTTAAAGTATAATGCAGCACCAAGTTAATCTACTCAATCAAGCTACCTATAGTTCTCATTTCAAGCCAGCTGTAGATTATTGCTAAACTGAAGGTTTCTGCACTGCCCTAACAAGAAGTAGTTGATTCTCCTGCCTGAGAATGTCAGAATCCTTAGACAACAGTCTGTTCACTATCTTTAGTTATGGTCAGTTCTTCAGCAATTCTTCACCTCTTTCAGAACCAGACAGGCATAAAACAGAAAAATAGCATCTATACTACTTCTAAAGAGCTGTAAGTACAAGCCTCGATAACCAGGATTTTGAGTAAAGGTAAATTTCATTTTAGCGTAATGACATCCTGAATCACTGGTGGCCAATGAAAAACATGTTAATTGGTCAATATAGGAATGAAATAATTCCTACTACATATTACCTAGCCCTGCAGTTCTTATCACTAGTCACAGTACTTACTTTTATGAAGCCTTTGTTTGCTAATAATTGAACTTCTCACACTCTAATTCCAGACTGTATCTTGGAACATTTAATTGCAGAATTGGGCCCTTACGCTGCAAAATTCTTCTTGTTAAGGAATGTAATTTTTATCAAGTAGCACAAACTGCTTAACTTTCAAATAAGTCTTACTAGCATCTTAAATATTATTCAACTTCTGAAGGCAGAAATACACTTTTCTCAATAATCACATTCACCAGGGGACAAACTAGACAGTGAATTCTTATACCCTCCTAATTTACTCAATACTCCTTACTCCATACATCTTAGCTGTTATGTCAAATTATAAATTCTGGCATATGCTATATACTGTAGCAGAGAACTTTTGAGGAAGAAGTTACAGTACAATAAAACAAATACTACCATTGTATTTTACAACAATTCATATGGTCAAAGCAAAGCACTATCCAAGTAACACTTATAGCATCTGTGTTAGGCAATGGGACAAAATTCCACCATGGAGGAAGCTAAGAAAAATAAAGCAAAGTGACTTACCTAAGGTCATTTGGAACCAGTCCTAGCAGATTGGAGAGCGGAAGCCAAGAACACCAGACACCTTAATCCTGAGAGCATTTCTTAGACCAACCATATCTCTAGAAACATCCCCTAATAGCTCAGTCAGCTCTGGGAGCCAGCAACTTAGAGCCAAATCTACTGGTAGAATCCAGCCACTTTAGAACAAATGCTCTGTAAACAATAGCCCTAATAATGACTTAATTGGGTAATCTTGCCTTGAATAGTTAACAGCTGATCCTACTGGCACCACATATCCAACCTAGCACGTATGCTGTTGCCTTCTCTACTGCTTGTTGCACAAGAAAAATAGGGCCAGGCTTAGCCACTTCCTTTGCCACACTGATACTTGATGCACTTTCTGACCCCTGCAGCTGTTTCCAATCTGACTGAAATTAGACCAGACAGCAAATTCTTCAGTGAAGTACAGGGTTACTGAACCAGCAGAGAAGCAAGAGAGCAAAAGGAAACTAAAGCCGTTTCCGTGCACTAGCTCCATCCTCTACGCAATTGAGCTATAACCCATAAATTATGTTTACACTTAAGCCATGAATTGATGCTGACCTCTTTTTGTACTTAGTTTTTGTCCACCTGTAAAACGGGAATAATAGTAGTGGACTATCTCTATCAGGAAAATAAAAAGGGGGGTGAATTTATTACTACTATTAGCATCACATTACAGTTCAGGTAGCACGGTCATATATATAAGAATATATGTATACATGTAAATCTACAGAGTATAAAGTGGTCCAAAATCTCCAAATCTGCCTTCCACATATTTTAAGATTAACTAAGAAAATACAGAAATGAAACACCAGAATAAAAGTAGATGTCATGCAGGAATTAACAAATTTTCTTCCTTTTTTTTTTTTTTAAAGTGTGCAGAGCAGGTGCAGCAAGTATCATTTCCCTCCTGCTGCTTGGCCCACCTGCTGTCTGCCTGATGGTGCTATCCTCACTACTTTAGTATTTATTTCCAAAAAGCAAAGTTAAAACTAACAATATAATTTTTTTCTTCATTTTTTACCTCAAGTATTTTCTAGGTATCTCCCCAAATAACTCTCTGACTGCGTCAAATGCAACTTCATTATTCCTACAGATGATGGTAAAAAGAAAATAGCAAAGCTCTTCTATCCAAAATATTCTGTTGTGCAGATGTGACTTTCTGCAGAGAGTCCCTCCAGAGGACAGTATGTCCCCTGCCTCTGTTTTACTTCTCAAGCATTGGGATGCTTCTCATGCTGTAAAATGTGGAAATGGGTGGTGTCTCATTTGGTGTGAGACATTGTATGGATTCATTGAATAGGTACCCAGTATAGAAGGCCTGGCAACTGCAGCAATAAAAATCTCATGAGATGGATAGTAAAAATAATAAAATAGCAATAGTAACAATAAATTTCAAGGTATAAGTCCTCTTGATTCTGAGCCTATAAGGTATTTAGTCCTGTTAAAGAAGGGCTAAAAGAAATACACAAGCACACAATGCCAGGGGATTTCAAGTAACATATCAAGTCTCATTAACTGATAATTAGATGAGAGTTGGCAATATTGTGGCAACCCTTGTCACGCAATTCTTTCTCTCCTGTTCCTTCGTTCTTCTTCCACAAGCTTTATAAAAACACACATGCTCTTCCCACAAATGTTTACTCTATTACTGGGCAAACCTACATGGAAACTTGCATTTCTGAAAACAAAAATCTGCAATTCCCTGGTTCCTTTCAGTGCTGCAGCTCTGCCGTTACTCAGGTTGTTGGACACCTGGGTTCAGCTCTCCCCCAGCTTCCCTAGGCTCCTGCTCCAAGGGTACTGGGTGAGGAAGGTGCAGAGCAGGCAGCTTGCTCCCAGGTGGGGATGCAAGGGCCTCCCTGAAGCCTACTGCTCTGACAGCCTTGCTTGTTCTTCTTCAAGCTAACGCTGCCCTCATTTCTCTGCTTAGATTACAGACTCTAGCGTGGGTTTAGTTTATTAAATAGAAATCTAAATTTAAAAGGACTCATAGCCAACACTAAAACCTAGATGACGCCTACAGCATATGGCCAGGACCCCCGTAACACAGCAGCACTGCAAGAAGTCTCACTGATGATAGGGACTGGCACCTCTTTCAGCCCCCAGTCTTTCGTGCCTCCAGTGCAGGATATGGCTGACATCTATATTTGTGAAACTTCTGCCACCACAAGCTCTCGAGGCCAGGGTTTAGACCACTTTTTTCTGCCCTATAAATTAATGTAGATTTTCACAGCAATACAGCAATGGTTTGATATGAAAGCATTTACTATCTGATCATGTAAACTTAAGTTTTCCTTCTCACCTATGAACTGAAGGGCACCTTATGCTTCCTTTTCTCCACAACAAGGAAAGAGATCCATTGATCTGTAATGAGTAATTATTCACTAACACTACAAGCAGTAATTAAATTAACATTTTCACGATTCTGGACAATGAGGCCCCTACATTTATAACTGATACAATTCTTAATTCAAAACAATTACTAGTATCACTACTGCTTATTATGTATACTTTGTTTGTTTAGAAGATATTTGCTTAAGATTTACCTTTTTCTGTCTCTATTTTTAATAGCCCTACAATTCTTTCTTTGAGTAACCCAAGTAACCCAAGTACCAATTATAGTATGCCAAAGAATAATGTAAAGGCAATATGCAATAATATATTTGTTATTGCTCAACAAAAATAAATACTTTTATAAATGCATGAGTTGTGAGAATAATTAGCTTTTGTTATGAATACTATATGAAAAATAAATTTAAGTCAGACAAATTGAAAAGTAACAACTGACAATGAAAAAAACCTGAGACTTTTTACCAAAAAAATGTAATTCGTACAGCCTTTTCCTATGTATAGTAATGTCTTAACTTTTCTATATGTATGTATTTTTACATTCTGATTCCAAATGTTTCAGTCTTTACATACATTCTATCACATTACAAAACAGCAGTTCTCTTTATTTTACTGTGCATGAAGCATAATTTTATTATTTTAAAGAAAACATTTCCACAAAGTCCAATAAATCAATGTTTCTTACAGATAAAAGTTTGCAAAAACATGATCTGTGCTGTCTTCTCCCTTAACTGGCCTTCTGTTCAGCATTCATTTTAAATGTAATGTTATTTCAGTCAACCAATACTTTTAAGCATGCTGAATAGTGTGGAACATTCCTTTATTCTGATGTCATGCAGAAAGCATTTTTCTCAGAAGACATCTTTTGTAGTTGTAACCAAAAGGCAAAAGAAACTGGAGATCTCAAAGGGCGGGAGGGGGGATGTGAAGGGGGAATGGCTTAAACTCCTCAATTCGGTCACTTCTAAAACTGTGTCAAAGCCACACATATTTTTGGCAGTGACCTCTTAAAATAGTCCCTTATAAGCAAGTACTTTTTTGCCATTTCCAAGGTATTATACTTATTTTTACAGGTTTTGACTAAAAAATCCCTGCGTTATTGTACTGTATCACAGGGAAGTTCGCTATAGTTTCATGAAAGACGTTTTCATTTCTGACTGGCATCTTCTCAATAGCAGGGGGCCCAGGCACACCGCTCTCTTCCAGGCAAACCTTTCTGCTCTTAAACAGTACAGCATTCATAACTTACTTTCAGCACCGCAGGGCAGCTACACAGAAAAGCTTCTCCAACTTAATAGGTTACATCACAGAGAAGTCCACTATTTGGCCAAGGTGTAAAACATAAATGCAACCCTCATTCACATCTGCACCTTACAAAAATGAAATCTTATCTACCCCAAAGACTCGCATTTCCACACTACAGCCTGGTCGAGGCTGGAATACTGCACTGTTACCAAATGTTGTATCTTTTAGAATGGTTATTATGTAAAAATAGGTAAAATTGCTTAAAAATACCATCAGCGTGATTCAGGAGCAAGAACTTCTCCTACGAGAAGTAAAGCTTGGGTGTTCTCCCAAGATAATTGATGAAATTATAATTAATAAAACTTCTATATCATAATATGTTAGACTGTAAGAGCTTTCCACAAAGCTCCCATAGTTTAGTTTTCTACATGAAATTACATTGCCTTACACAAAAATAATTTTGAAAATATTAGAAAGCTTAAAAAAATATTGGAAATATATTTTAGATCATTCCACCTATAAAAAAAATAAACATCTCTAAATTTAACAAGCTGTTTTCCAATTATATTAAACATTTTCAGTCTATCCCCGAAGAGCTTCAAGACATTGAACTTTAGAACTGTGCCATCTTTCTGTAGAAAAGAGCTATAATTAGCCAAAGGCTTGTTCTTGCCATTTTGGTGTCAGAAAATTTTAACTGCGGAAGAGACAGAAAAAGAGCATTGCTATATCTGGAGAAGGAAAAGAATGCACTTTGCAAGTACTTTTAAAAATTCTATTTGTTTTAAATATGGTTATGTACTAAGAATGCTAAACCCAGCCTTAACAAGGACATAATTGGACCAGAGAAAGTGTCAAATGTTATTAGTATGGAAATACATACTACATATGCTCAGATATATGTACATAGTTTGTTTGAACTGTGAAGTTCCAACTGTTGTCACACCACAAGTAACAACACGTAAGTATATAAACGTCTGTGTTCTGTAAATATAGACACAGACACAATTTCAGGCTTGATGTGTTATTGGGCTTTATTATTGCACTGAGATGTTGGTAATTTCTGTATATGCATATGTATAATAAAATAATGCACAGAACATAAAGATGTCACCTTACCACCCATATTAAACACATGAACGTTTTTTTTCCTGCATACCTACTAATTAGTACACTGTCTGCAACATATTCCACCAAAAACATACCATGTTTCAAGTAGACAAATGCCGTATAGCTCTCAAAAGGCTGCTACGTTTGCTTGGGAGGGGGTTTTGTTGTTGTTGTTTTTCTGTTTTAGTTTTTCCTTGGGTTTGAGGGTTTTTTTTATTATTTGAGCACCTAGATTCCACAAACTATAGTCAATATTAAACATCCTGCATGTTTACTCTGAAGAAACTACAAGCAACAACAATGGACAGAAACACTTCGAGCAATGAGAACTAGAGTACTGAACAAGCACTATGAACCTTTATTCTTTCCATAGAAATTAAAACAGGAGAAGCCTAGTTTCTATTATCTTTTCTGTATAAATACCTCTGGAGCCCATTCTGCCAGAAAGTACGACTTGGGACACCCTTGACTTTTCACATGTAATTTGGAACTGGGATCCAAGTCTTGTGCCGTGGAAAAAAGCAAAACCTGCTCCCAACGTATCTTTAACAGTATGTCAAGGTGTATCTATTACTTAACCCAATTCTCCAAATGCACTAATGACAGGAAGAGATGCAACTGTTACCACCAGTTAAAACAGAAAAATATTAACAGACTTGTTTAAACATGGTACCATCTTATTACATTTTCTGAGAGTAATCATAATTGTTTAATGATAAAAAATGTTTTTCTGCTTTTTATTTTTCTTTTACAGAGCCAGCACAGCTATGGGAGAGTACACTGGATTCTGTTCTGGCTTGTGCATCAGCAGAATTGGTAGCTAAGTACCAGCTGTGGAGTCCTCATTGTTGCTGATCCATGAACCAGAAAGAACATAGCTAGACTTTCAAATTCCAGGTTGAGATTGTGACACTGGCAGTCAAGAAAAGCACCTTTTCACTTACTCCTTCTCCTCTTTGACTCTACAAAATAAATTAAATTATCCCAGGAAAGACAATCAGCTGCTTAATGATAATAGATTTTTGAAGAGAAGTTTTTGCTTTAAGAAAGCAATAGCATGCATTGAATGCACAATGTTGCCCTGGTGTCCGCCACAAGTACTGTGCCATATGCTTATTAAAGAGCATTAAAGAATTAAAGAGAAAAAAAGTGGGACTGCTTTTGAAGGAAATCATGTTAAAATACTTCAGAGAAGCAGTCCAAAACTGGTTTTTAAATGTGAAAATAATGTAATATTATCGGCTGCAGGCAGGGTTGCTGAGCAAATGAAGGCTAAACAGGGAAGTGTTTCTGCATGCTTCTTAACCATTGTTTTTGAGTTGGTGTGGAGGAAAAAAAAATGAAACAAAATAAAACAAAAAAAATACTGTCTTATACTCAGCCTTCTTAAAATTATTATTTCCCCTTGAAATTTAAAAACATTGTAGAATACAGACATTTGATACTACAAGAGAGTACACAATACCATGAAAGTTAAGAAATAACATCATGTTCTTATATGTTTTTTTAAATATAGACTATATATCATTTTAAGTATTGCAACTCACTAGAATGCACCAACACTATACACAAAAAACAGCAAGTATGTAAAGGACCAAAAGATCACTTGGCAAACACAGACATGTAACTGAAAAATACTGCAGAACAGCTTTCGTGCTCAGTGGAAAGACAAAATTGAAAAGGAAGTTTACCTCCCACACCTTTTTTTTTTTAAAAAAAAAGAACACATAAATTATGAACTATGTATTTTTGTTTCATAAAGTCTCTGGCGTAAGCTCAATAACAGCAGTTGTCCCCAGCCTTAATGCTATGTAGCTATTTAAATGACAGCAGTAACACTTGATAGTGCAAGTTTTCCTTTATGTTCTTCTACAATTAGTCACCCCTATAGTTTATCATTCTTCATATTTATAACATATCCACCAAAAGCAAAAATTCAATGTCACTCCTAATATTTTGTAAGAGATGCAGCTTCACAAATTATAGGAACCTTGGGGCATTTCAAATTGAATGCATTTTCTAAAATCACTTTAAATTTCAACTATGGACTGTAGCTAGGCCTGCTAGCCTAAAGGTAACGCTCTGTATTACTATGCCACAGATCTGGGTTAAATTTCCAGGCTCTCTATAGCTTTCCAAGCTGGCACAACCTGGGGTGAGACTAGCACCTCTTGTTATCGTGCAGACACCACTTCAGCCGATTAAGGAGCAGCACTGACAGGCTCTGAAGAGAATCCCATCCTCCTCACCAAGGAGGCTCTGTCTTTGAGCATAGCAAGAGGTTAAAAACAGGGTTGAAAATGGAGTATATCCTCAGGGCTCCATCAGGGACATGAAAGACAACCCAAGAAAGTATGTTATATGACAACAAAGACATCAAATAATTTTAGCGGAATAGCTGCCTTCTACCTCTACAAGTTTCCTGGGCACGTCCAGATGCATACTGTATCTTTTTCCCCCGTCCACCACAAGATTTTTGTGTATTGCTCCTACATGCTATGAAACAGCTGCTACATTTCAATCTAGATGGCCAAATTACAATGGTGGATTAAGCTATTCCCACGTAATGGATGAATTATCAGGACCTCCTGTACCCAGTGAAAACCAGAAACTACTTGTAAAGGAGCAGGTGCAGAGAAAAAGCAACTTTGTTTCAGGTGTTGCTACTTAGTCCTAACACCTCCAGTCCTGAAACTTCACACAATCTTGTGCATTCAGCCATGGAAGCATGTTCAAAATTAGGAATGAAGGGTTCTGTTTCACTATTCCCAGATAGTATGTAAATATTCAAATTCTTCTTGTTACAATGATAAATAATCTCTGTGGGTAAATGTGTGGTATTTATACCGAGATTCAAAACCAGTTGAGATACAGGAAAGAATTTCATATAGTTCCTACCTGTTTCCTGAAGCAAAGAAATCCTAAATTTGACCTGCTTGTTGTAAGGGATTTGGGGATCCTGGGGATTCTTTAGAAAGAAAGGTATCATCACACTATATGCTATAGGCAGTATTTTCACACTAGGCTCATGGTACAAGCTTTGTATCTGATGACTTTAAAGCTTCATAGTGTGACCACTTGGCTTGAAATCTGATTTTCTCCATTAATGCAGTTATATACAAAAGGAAAACTACTTTCATATTAAGGTAAGTGACTGCATAGTGATAGTGGGAGTAAAACCAGCATCTGTGGTCTTGTGCAAGTCAGTATTAGTTCAAGACTGGCTGTTGATAAATAAATGACTGAAAGGCTGCATACTTGCTGGAATATAGAAAAAGCCGAAAAAGCAGTGCTAAAGTGCCTAAAAATTTGAAAGATATATACTGCTAAAAATTAAATTGAAATACATTTTCTAAATACCTTCTGCAACATAAGTGGCCTGTATCTTCTTTCAAGACAGAGTATCAGTTTATTTCAAATTTAGAGATATTGGCCTTGATTCAAATTCATGGCAGTTATAGAAACCAATGTTCCATGGCTTGATTCAGGTGGCAAGCATTAAATCTTTTTCCTGCTGTCATGCAACAACAACTTTAATACAAATTAGTACTGCCAAACTCAGTTTCCTGAGCTCAGAAGTCCTTGATGCTACTCCCTGAATTTTATTCATACTTTCACACGGATTTTGCTCTGCTGAAATTGTTGTAGCTGACAAGAAACAAAAAACTACAATTTAATGACACTGGATTCAGTATTATAATTCATGACATTGTAGAAAATTTAACATGCAGCTCTTCATTATTGTTTTAACTGAGGTAAAGCTCAATCAAACCCGCACAATGTTTGTTGGAGTTTTTTTAACCTGTAAATTTGGTTTCTGTGAGTTAGATCTTCCCTTCAGACCAATTGTTTATGCTGAACCCAATCCTGCCAGTCAATAATAACTCACATTTTCCAAGCTACCGATTCAACTTTTACAGCAGCTTTCTTGAAGTTCAAGACAAAACCATCCAAGCTGCAGAAAATACGAAATAACAAACCAAAAGCAAGAGTTTTTTCCAGTTTTCCTACTCACCAGGAATATACAATTAACTAAACTTGACACTCCAGATGAGTCAGAATGAGATCCAGAGGGTAGATCTGAGTCAGAGAAAGCATATTTCCACTTAAGAAAGAACCCTCTGTTTCTCCGATCAGCCACTCTAGACTGATGGGCCCTTAATTACACAGTTCCACAAAAAAAGGGTGGGAAATGCCAGAGTACCTAAGCCTCCTGGGTTTCCATGGCCATGCTCAAAAACCCCTGGCAGAAATTTGCATTTCAAGGAACGCCCAGTTCCAATTCCTAGTAACTTCCAGAGCAGTAAACCAAAATCCAAAACCACTTCCTAACAAAATTTCTGCCAAGCCAGTCAGCTCCCTATAACTTTAAAATGAAAAACTCACTCAATCTGAATTTAGACCTCAATTTAGAGCCAGTCATTCATAAGTTGTTTTTTTTTTTTCCTTTTTTTATTACTATTTTACCAACCATTTATAATCCAGGAGTATCCAAAGGCTAATCAAGCTCTAGGCTTATAATGGTCAGTACTGGTCAGGGGCTTACCATGTGTGAAGACAAAGGAAGGAAAACAAACTAAAATAACATCCCTTTTCCTCCCCAAAATCCAACAATAATGAGGACCACTTTGTTAGTTCTATGACTAACAGGATTTTCACTTATCTAAATTTAACCTTTGTTATTTTTTAATAACTGCAGCCTTGCTATTTTCTAAGTGATCCTCTTAGAATGATTTTTTTTTTTTAACTTCTTCATAGAAAAGGAAGCAATCAATCAGTTTCTCACTTTTTTTCTACGTACCTGTAGCTACCCTCAGCTAACTGCCTTGTAAATGTGCATAAAGAAAGAAACACCAAAGTCAGCATAGGATGACATTAGTGAGGCTCTGAAAGCATGACATATATGCCTCCATGGTGTTCTGGCTGGCCTTCCTACTCCTCATTCTCCTAGGGAGTGACGGTGCTTTTCTTAAGAAAAGGGGAAATTATATTTGTGATCCTCCTTAGACCAACACAGATAAGAGTAGAGTGTTTCTGAAAGTTTCAGCAAATCCGTCTTACTCTTCAAAAGCAGAGATCAAAAACAAGTTACAGCTAATATGAGTGAAGCTCACCTTACGAAAACACTTGAATTAAAATTTCCTTGATTGTTCAAATACATAAGTGTGTGTATGCATGTGTGTGTAAGATATTGTTTACATATCAAGAGAAAGTAGGGACTAAATGGATTTTCCCCAACACAGTTTTGGTACACAGCAACCCAAAGAGCTCAATGAAAAACTTCAAAACCCCAGAGTTTTTTGGAACTACCAAATTTTACACCACTGTCAAATGATAACATTTTTAATAACTAATGTTAACAATGAAATATACTTACTCAGGACTTGTAGCTATTTGGCCAACAGTGCTAAAGTAAAGAGAATTTTGTAAAAATTCTGCTATTAGCTAAAGGCCATCCAGGTTGAAAATAGCCTTTTAAAAGAGCACCATGGGTGTTTACAAGAAATAACAAAGAAAAGTAAGGAAAGCAATGGGTAAAAGTTCCAGACACACTGTGCATTGATACAATTCTCTCTATATCTTACTACATACCAAATATTTATCAGATGTCAGAGATAGAAATCCCATGTTTTTTAAGGCTCACATACTTATAATTGAATGCATATAACAGACTGCCAGTATCTACCTACAATTTGGAACTACAGAAATGACAATGTTACCTAGCTTTCATTGAAGCTAATGAACAGTCTCTTATTGATTTCACCTGTAGTAGGTCCCAAGTGATGACAAAAAATCAGATGTCCTAAATATGAGTGGCCAGCTTCTAAGAGGACCTAAGCATCTTATTGGCATGGACTTATTTTGGTGACTAGTATCAGGACATTATATATGTACCTACAGTAAGTGGAGGGGTTTGCATCTAAGGCATAAAACCATGTGTACAAATGGAAAGAAAATAATAGAAAAAGCAGAAGAGGAAACTTGGACTGATTTTTGATGGGATTTCCTAGCTGCACTGCACATACTTAGCTGGATAGTCAGCTTGTGTAAACTGACAACACGGCACTGGAGCCAATGGAGCCACAATACTTAAAACTAATAACCTGGCTCTGTCTACTGATGTCAAGACAAAAATAAGCATAAGCTTTCCCACTAAAGAGACCACAATATAAAAGTGACTCTAATGAATATGATGGTGTTTGGGGAATTCCTATATCTTTTATGCAAATCAAAAGAAATGATGAAGGGACAGAGAGGGTAATGGCAGAGCAATAATGCCTCATGTAACCTCACCATCAAGAGACTGATAATGGGTATCTTCTCTAGCTGTGCGCATAGTGCCCATGGCAGTGTGTGCCTTTGCACTCTACAGAAACAGAGAAAAACTTACTGACAGGGGACTGTGAGCCCAAGATACAGCACTGGAAGAGGAACCTGTGAAGTATGCTGCACATCTTTCAAGAAATTCACATAAACTAGTGGTGGTATTATGGGACAGGCCAAACATTAATAACTAGCAATCAGCTGGATACTTAAGGATTAGACCAATTCAACTTTCTTTCTGCATGAAAAATAAAAACATTTTTAAAAAAACCCCAAAACTCTTCAGTCAATGTGAGGTAATATTTTTTCAAAATCTATGCAAAGTCACTGGACACCTGAAGATGATGTACAACATGCAACCTGGACAGATTACGTTTTGGAAATTCCTACAAAAATACTTTCTAGCCCATCTGATAGTCCACTTCTTTAAGTTTTTTTTTATGCCTATGATGTGAAAAGTATCTTGCTGTCCTAACCTTCAGAAAGTACTCTTGATTTCTGTGATGTGACTCATTTCACAGGCACTATCTAGTAAGCTCAGTGACTACTCGGATAATGTATCAGACAAAAATTGAAGTAAAATGTATTGATTTTATTATTCTTCAAGCCTAGTTAATAACATTAAACACATTAAATCTACCACTGAAGGAGGGTTTTTAAGAAAGTTAAGACTAAGAGTATGATCAAAAATCACTTGAAATCACTGGAAATCTTTCCATTGTTTGTGAGCTTTGAAGCAGGTCTGAATTGGTCAGCAATGATGCTCCAAGATACATTACAAAGTAAAATTCAATTAGGAATGTACAAATATGGAATTACTGTACATCTGTCATGGCAGAAGTAAAGCTACCTCTTCAGTAATCATTAGCATAGCTTCACAAAGTTCTGTTAATACTACACTGCTTGTCAGGAATTCTTTCTCCCTTTTCTGGTACACATTAATCTGAAATATCTAAAGCGATCACGGAATGGCCTGAACACAATGTGGGAAACTCATCCACAATAAATGCCAGGTGCTCCTGCCAGCAGAGTGATTCCCTGACCCTAGGAGCTGGCAGAATAGAACGTCTCAATTGGCTCGGAGGACAGCCAGTTTTCTCGGGAGGTGTGCAGCAACTTCCCTAGCCACAAGCGAAAATAAACTTGTGCCATGCACCTCAAGTAATAAAAAGGCTAGATGGTGATGTAAAAATTCTAAAATAAAGCCTTCTGCCTGCTTGCTCCTGAATGGTGAGGATAAAACAGATCACCATCAGAAGACAAAGGTATAAAAATTCCTGAAATTAAAGAAAATATTTAACACAAGGTTATACCTCAGGCCTGTTTTTTCTACATTTTGTAGCAATGCATTCATTTCATATTTTGTCTAGTTTTGCTTATGTAATTTTTAATAAATATTAAATGGATGGTCTGTTCTTTGGATAACTTTATGTTCTGGCATACTGTATGTTGCCACTGAGCACTCATTCATTAAACATAAGAGTGATCCTGAAAATCTTTAATTGGGTAGGATCCCTGTACTTGGATATTAAATTAGAAGTAATGTAAGGATTTGAAAGGCTGGGCCATGCATTCTACGACAGGAACAGAATGCATACATTTTTGCAGCATCACCATACACTTAGCAGAGCACTAGTGCATGTTGAATGTTATTTTGCCTAAAAACACATGATAATACAGATCTGGTTTTAAAATTCTACCTGCAGTATCTGCATATTGCATATATTGTTATTAGGCTTTAAATGGTCATGTGAAATATTGACATCTCTCACTATCTTCTACTTGGGATGAGGTTTTCACATCTTAAAAGAATCTACCTGTTTCTTTCAAAAGTATTCCTTTCTGGCAAAAATAAAGAACACAATCCAACTTCTACTGAAAACTAGATGACGTTCTGTGTAACTGTAATTTTCTTCTACAAAAACCACAACCCAAATGACAATTTATCGCTAGTGGACAACAATCTAAAAAATAGTGATGAATTGGAAACCAAAGTCACATTTCTCAAAACAGGCCCTTAAGCATCTACACATCTTTGTCCTTTTCAATTAGATTAAAGTTTGTGTACATAGATCATATCTGAAAATGAAACTTAAGGTCCTGAACCACTTTGACTGTTTTGAAAATATTGCCCTGCAACTTCAAATAATTGTTCAATAGAGAACATAATTTCTTTGCTTAAAAGTAGCATTTCTCTTAATTTAGCAACTTTAATATCATTTTCTAGGACTTTCTGAAGATTTTCACTTAAATTTATCTGCAAACCCAAGTTTCAATTTCTTAGGCAACTTTAGCATTTGCTTTGTTTATGCTAGCAAGTGAAATTGAAAGCAATACATTATCCAGCCTTAAGGGCTTGCTTCTCTTTCTCCTTTCAATTAATCTTGTCTCCCAGGAGTCCAGCATTAAAATAAAATAAAATATCAATACTATTCTTTTTTAATTTCTATGTGTTTAATTATAAGCAGCAATTAATCAATTTTTTCAATTTTACTTCTTCTTGGGGGCATCTCACTGATAAACTGAAAATCAACACCAGTGTATTAATCAAATAATCACAAAACTTTGAGGCAAAAAAGTTCACCCCATCAAGACTGTAACCTAAAGCTAAGCAAATCCCATCTTTTTCTTGAATTATTGGTAGAACTAATTTATTTTTCCTTGAAAACATTTTCAGAATATATATTAAAGTTCAATAGCAGAGGGCCAATTTCTGTTTTCAATTACACTCTGCAGCTTCATTAACACCAGTGGAATTGTTTGGATATAACTAATGGCAAAAAATGACTCACAATTTACACATTTTTTCTTTTTTTTTTCTGAATACTTTCTATCAGAGAAAAGAGAGCTCATGACTAATCCACACTGATATTCCCAGTACGATCCTAAAGCCTGGAAAATGCAAATTTCAATCATTTTGACATTGTTGTTACTATTGAATCCACTTTAAATGGAAGAACACTAGATACTGCTGCTCTTTTCAACATTTTAATATCAGTGGATCAAATCAAATCACTCTGGATAGGCTTGGATTTTGATCTATGCACAAGATTAGTTGAGTCGCACAGATTTTCCCTCAAACCCCTTGTTTTGTAAGAATTTTCAGTATGTCTGACAAGCTGGCCTTCCTTAATACCACTCCAATTATTTTTGTGAATATATATAAACTCCTTCTCTGACACTATAAGTATTTGACCTCATTTACACTAGAACTGCCATTAGATTTTTTTAGGTACTATTACAGATAAGAAATTAAAATATTCCAGGTGTTAATTTCAATTTCCAGGATAATTGTTATAATATTAACCTTTTTTTTTGTTTAATCTATTTAATTATTTCCACCCTTTTAATCAGTTCAGATAAATTAACTGTCTTGACTGCTGCAATCTATTTATTTCTGCACGAGCAAAATGCTGCCCATAACCGATATCCTGAAGTTTCTTCTCCTAGTCTTTAAATTAGTATTTTCCACTAAAAGTCTTGAAAAGTTTTAGTATATTTCTGCTGCACAGCTAAGTTCTCAAAAACCATTTAGGTCTGATTTATATTAATTTACCTATATAAAACACATCTGCCAAATTGTTTTACATTGTACAGTAGTAAAATCATCACTACAGCAGTAAGGAACACTGTTCCAATAAGAAAAATCAGTGTAAAAACTGCTAACTCCATTACAGCACATTCTGCCACACACCTCTTCCCCACTCACTCACATTGTCACACTCTCTAAAAGAAGCTTTGTCATGGACTTACTAGTACTTTTCTTTGCCATTGTTAATAGCTGGATCTCTTACACAAGTACTGCCTTTATTTATATATGTATCTTTAGTACATAAAATATATTTACATTTATCCATCTTAACTTATTTAGCCTTAACCAGAAAACCCGAACATGTGAAAACACGTATCTGAGTTGCAAGTTTTTTGAGAAATGAAAAACTTTGCACTAAACACAAAACAACTGACAGGATTTGTTTACATATGTTATAGCCATGTTTTCCTAAATGTAGAACTTCAGTCTGCTTCATAAATTTCAACACCTTTATTTTGTAAAGAGGAAGCCAGTGAACTATTTTTTATAGATTCTCTTTGATCAAGAGCGATAACTTTATCTTTTTATCATTACTTTTCTAGCTCAGTTACACATAAGTGGTATTAATTTACCAAAAGTTAACTATGTTATTCCAGCACTACATTTTCTTGATTACTTGTTTCGCTACGTCTATGGACAAATAATGATCCATAGCTCAAGAAGAACTCAAATAAATAAAATCAATTAACATCTTACATGTGTCAGAAAAGCAGCTGATGACACGATCGTAAAAAATCTGATGTAGTGAAATGTACAGTAACAATTACTTTTTTTACTGAATCACACCATAGAGGTAAAAACTCAATTCTAAGCATTCAAAATTCTATGGTTTTAAAGCTGCTGGCCCTATGCAAAAATGAGATTTTTTTTCTTGATTAAATACTCAAATTTCATCTCTCAGAATCCATTACATTATACTAACAAAGAGTTTGCTAAAAAAAAAAAAGTTTTTAAGAGCTCTCCAGGGGCAATAAATTTCAAGTTTGACATAATTTCAAACACTGTTAAAAATGTATCTGTCAATATTTGATCTTAAAACAATCTCATTAAGAGAGGTATATCTCAGGTATTATTACAAGGCACACTTTTTAATATCTTATTAGCACTTTATTAAGTGGTTTGTGCACTGCCATTTTAATGATGAATCTATTGTTTCTTGCAGAAAGTTTCCAGCAGCTTGATAGCTTCCACATATTTTAAATACTATTAAGCAGTTTCAATGTTCTCCAAATCAGTACCAAGATTTTTTAAAACACCTATTCTT
Source organism: Tringa tobata (assembly GCA_033628505.1). Classification (NCBI taxonomy): domain Eukaryota; kingdom Metazoa; phylum Chordata; class Aves; order Charadriiformes; family Scolopacidae; genus Tringa; species Tringa tobata. Next base: position 3,012,767 of record JAHREE010000101.1, read on the forward strand.
TTGTTAAAGAAGGCCTCAGTTTAATGTGCTCTGTGCCATTGCCTGCAGCTACCACCTCAGAGTTTTCAACAGGAAGTGCAAAGATCAACAACTCCTAGTATGTTCAATGATGATGATGATGATGATGATTACTAAATTAAGCCTACTTCCTCTGTCCAATGTTTCCAAGTTTATCAGTGAATGAAGGATAAAATCTAATCCTACTGAGGGCAGCTGGAATACTGCCATTGACTTCACCATCACAAGTATTTGACTAAGAAAATAAATTAAAAATACCTGTTCAGACAAGATATCTACATAGGTGAAACTGCATTATCATTTTAGGTGACTCTGTTTTGAAATATTATAAATGAAATAAAACTAGTAGTATATCGCCTACTGCCCTGTACAATACCCTTCTGTGTACAAACAGGGAGCTGGGCCTGTAACATCCACCTGTGAGAGAGTTCAGGTTTCTCCCCCATTTAAAAGTTGTGAAAAGCATGAATCATAAAAAGCATGAAAGCACGCCAATTTTCTTTCCTTATTAAGGGTGCTTATTACAGCTTCTGACTATAGTATATTTTACCTTCCAAAATGAAAAGTATCTTCTATAAACCACCAACTGCCAGACACCACTGCGCGTTCAAGGCCTGGTCTCCCGTTTACACTCTGTCCTGCTTCTGCTTCCTAGAGTAACTCCTGGTCAGCCACCCCCACCTTCTTCTGTCCAGCTGCTTTGATGGAGAAACAGGTAGCACTTTACAAATCCTGGTTTCCATTTTTTTTACCAATACTTTTGTGATAAAACACAGTGAGTCTGATCTTGCCTTCTGCCTTCACCTCCATTAACAAGACAGCTTAGAGTATCCAGTATTTGGACAGTAATCAAGTTCACCAAATCATTCAACTGACCTACAGCCTTGTCCTTGTCCATGTCTGGGGTTCCTTAAGATCAGGGAGACCAATAAGTAGACCCCCACACTGATCACTTAATATCCCCCATCTTGTCAGATGAAGAGATAGGCACACAGCCTCTAAGCTTTGACCTGAAGCTCATGTGCACTCTCACTGCATGGCCAGACACGCCTTTGTCATGGCACATTGGATACACTTTGCTCATAGGATCAAGAGGAGAAGTGAGAAGCGTTCACACCACATACAGCCCTGAATAATTCCAGTCAGAGGCTAAAAAGTTTTCCAGACAAAATGCTACCCCCACTGACTAACACTCCTTTCATCCCTTCTGCAAATGAAAAGACATTCCCTTTCTACCCTCAACCCAGCCATCAAGTTACAAGAATAAAATTTCAGTACCTCCAATCTGGTCCTTCTAGAAAAAGCTGTGCAGCTCTGGACAACTCTGTAATACTTCGTAATACTTTCACTTAGAAGAAGGTAATTCTTCACCTCAGGGGTTCCATTTGGGAACCTCTTCTCCACAAACGAAGTCCAGCCCCTTAGTGAACATTGTCTCCTCTTCATGAAGATATTTCCTTATTCACCAAGGTCAGCTTGTCCTGAGAATTTCTTTCTTTCTTTTCAGCCCTGTGCCCTCCCACACACAAGCACAGTGCTTTGACTGTAAGGACAGAAACAAGCACCAGACATGCAAACAAGTGTTATAACATATTTTATGCTGAAAAATTAAATCATATGACTGCAGAGTAAAACATCACCCAATTATATGAGTAGTGATCTTTCATGTTCTGCAGCCAGTAAAATCCTTTATGGTCCACTTCAAGAACAAAATGGTCCCCTTACAAATAATGTTGAAACCCTATGCTGCCCATTTGAGCAGTAGGAATTTCTTCAGCGGCACACTGCTCCCACAGAATAAGGATTTCTTTTCCTGTAATAATACTGTTTCCAGGTCAATAATAGGCATCAACATGAGCTGCAACACTGGTTGAAAAATCAGGCTTTGAAGTGCTGGATGTTCACGGGAGCTCTTTTTTTAATGTCCGCAAGCAGTTGTTAAAAATTATTCACCCACTCCACTTTAGTTTGTGCGTTTCTATACTGCCAACGCAATGTAAAACATTCCTGCACCATGAAGGGAAATTTTAATATTTAATCCAATTTTTTCCATTCTTGAAGCATCGCATATCTCTCAGAGACACATCAGACATAGCTAACCTAAATGTCACTAGCTTCAACTTTCACAAGTTTTTAAAAGTTATTTGCAGTTTTCTCACGTACCCATTTCTTATGGAAGTAAAACTTTTCTTCCTACTGTTAATTGTCCATTTTTAGCATCTCCATTATCAAGATCCAGAGTCAGTGGACCTCTGGGAAATTCTCACTTAGGTGAAATTACCTTTTGCCTGCAATATAGGACCAACTTCCTTGGTTTCTTCCAAAATACCTAGGGATATACCTATAGTAACTATAGAAAAAAATCAAGTAGCGGAAGATTTGATGCTCAAGGCACATCTTATAAGCAATTAAAAAAAAAATGCAGACACTTATCTCAGCCTGAACCACTGATTCTAATGAATGTCTGTAGCATGCTTCCATTTCTGATTAATCCTGTCCACAATGTTAAGTGGAACAAACAGAATTCCACAGTTCCCAGAATAGTTTTGCACCATTTTGGATATAAAACAAGACTCCTGGTTAGTAACTTCCTGGTATTTTTTCCTCTAGAAAAGAATTGATGCTCATTACCTATGGACTGTGCTACAGCCATAATCTTAGGATCTACTATGATGCCTAACATTTTAAAAGAATCTGATTCAATCTTTCTGACCTAGATATTGACTAGCACTGTTTCATTGCAGGTGAATTTCTATCCCTTCAACTCAACATACAATTCCTAGATCACAATATTTGGTATCACATATAACAAACTTGATCATGGCTGAAGGTTGACCATTCTAGGACCTGTTGTAGTATATCCTTTAATCAGGGTTTGTTCAGCCACTCAAAATCACTGCTGTTATTGACCCACCTTTAACATTTTTGTTCAGGAACCATTCAGCACCATTTTCCCTGTCAAGGTCCTAGAAAATCTTGCCATCCAAATTTCAATTTCCTTTCCTGGAACTCTCCAAATCTCTGCTCCTGATTCAAGATCTGCTTATCAGATCTTCACTATACAGTCAGGTATGGATATCAACCTTCTGATGAACATAATTCCACAAGTAATTTCTTTTCCCCCTCCCCTTCCTTAAACAAGTCAACACAAGAGGAACTATTTCAAGCTAGAACTTACAAAGTGCAAACTGTACATCTGCTGCTACCACAACAGAACTGAAGCCTTTCTAATAGTGCTAAGTCCACACTGATATAATAGCAAAATGTGACTTCAAATACTTGAATATATAATTAATCTAATTTACATACATGATAACCCATCTCTGCTAGTACGCAAACTTACTTATTTATGAAAACAGCTATTATGAACCAGTTCTTTCTCCAAAAGTGACATAAATACAGGAACTATACAGGGACTGATATTACACACCTTTGACAAAAATTATCAATATATACTTCAACTATATGACCTTTAAACTAACGTCCATACTAGCTGTTTTTGTTTACTGTTAGCATGTGTAAAATAGATTGCATCCCAGTTTAAAAGGATAATACACATTGACATTCACATGTGTTCATTGCAATGTTCAAGTCATCACCACAATTAATTTTGTGCCATTGGGGTTTCACCAAGCAAAATAATACCCAAGCATTTAATTTTACTGAATTCAGCCTGTTTAACATGCACTTTGCTTGATGGTAAAAAAAAACAAACTTCAAATACGAGTGTAAAATTAACTACTATGTTACAGAAAACCCTTTCCAACAAATGAAAAATAAACAGCAATTAAAATTATGAACTCTTCAAAGCAGGGAATCTTCTCTTTTTTTTTTTTCCAAGGTATGACGCCTTGTCCATACAGTCCCAATAAGGTCTTTCTCAGTCATATCAACATGAGACAAAAATACATTATGAAGCAGTGTAATTAAGCTGCGACACATCTCATATCCATTCATGAAATATGCGGGAAATAATACTAGCCAAAACTACTTAGCTGAGGCCATTTTCTCCAACAGTTTTCTAAAAGAGTAACCAAAGAGACTTGCTACAGCTTCCAGAAACATCCTATACAGCAATGGAAGAACAGGAGTACTGAGCCAGACCAGTGTTTCCTGCATCCTGTTTCCACAAATACCCAAAAAGAGTTGCAAGGAACAACATAAAACAGTGACAGCATATATAATATGTACCCATAGCCTCCAATCATTTTTAGTGCAGGCACTTCCTCAGACAGATAAGTGTTTGGTAACATTCAATGGATTTCTTAGCCACTAATTTGTCCCATCTCCTCTGAAATTCATAACAACTTTTCACATCCCAACTCACTTAAAAGTTATCACTCCCTCTTGCAGGCACTCAGTATCCCAGATCAACCAGATACACAGAAAAGTAAAAATTGGTAATACATTATTCTTTTATTAACAAAAATATTCAGATTGGCAGTAGTAACTGTAGTACTAACACATCTAGGTAACCAAGTGACAAAGGACAAAAACTGTGTCCCTACTTCCCAAAATCTTACAGTGCAAGTATCAGATAAGAGACAGGAAAGTATTTAGAAGCAATCAAGCAACCACAGCTAGCATCACAAGAAGTGGTATCTTGTTACAAATAGCTTGATGGCGTCAGGCTTGTATAGGCATTTCAGGTAAGGAACATCTTGGTAAGAGAAATGAACTCAAACAGTGAAGTTACGAAGAAGTACTAGTCCGAGCACAAGGTATCAACCAAATATGTGTTTGCAAATACAGTAAATGGGCGACGGGGCTGGTCTTATAACTTGAAGGAAAACCTCAACAAAGAGAAACAGTAAGATACAGATGGGTGAATAAGGTTTTGGACTTAAGGCAAGTTCCTAACATTTCATACAGCAGAGAAGAAAGGTCAGTCGGGATAAATGAAGACATAAGTCTGTCACTCTGAAAATGATCTCTCTAAAAGGACTCTGAAGAGATATGGCTGGAGAAAAAATAATCCTCAATGGTAGTAAGGATGAGCATTTAACTGATGAGTAGGCAAGAAAACACATACAGCAGGGATGTTAGGCAGAAAAAGCCTGCAAGACTTAGATGTAGTCTGAATGCAAAGAACTTAAGAACAAAACAACAGTTATACTAGGTCAATAAACCAAATATAGCACAGAAAGAGTGTTCCTTTCCATGATATCCCCATGTCAGCATCCAGCAGTCAGCTGTGTAAAAACTTCCTGAAGCTGAGTTGCATCACCTTCATCACATTTAATAGCTCATCAGAGACTTAATAGAGTAAAGCCTGCTCCATTTTTATATTTTGACCACCCTTTGGCAAAGAATTCCACTATTCAACTACATATTATGTTGGGAAAGAGGGACCACACAAAAACGCCCCCCAAAACAACAAAACAAAAAACGAATCCCACCTTCAGTTAAGTGTTTTAAAACTGTTTCCTGAGAAGTACACAGGATGTTTCCTTGTTCTCATAATATTAGAGTTAATGAATAATTGTTCCCTGATTGTCTTCTTGAGGCCTTGCATGATGTTATGGCCAGTTCCTCTGTCATGTCTTTTCCAAGATGAAGTATTTTACTTTATTTAACTTTTCCTCTGACAAAACTCCTTCCATATATCTCAACAGCCTTCATTCCCTTCTCTCAAACTACAGTATCTTTTTGAAATTCTGATAACAGAAATACACACAATACATAGACAGCACACACTGTGGATTTATGGATTGGCATGACTTTATCAATGTTCACATTTTCTTTTTGTTTTTCTATTTCTTTCCTACTTATACCAAATGCTCACCTTTTTAATTGCTAAGCTATGAGGGAGAGGTGTGTATCAGTGAGTTTGGCAAATTATGGGCCTGTCTTCACAGGCAATATGGCAGTGTTACCCTGAAAAGTAGATGGAGGGCATGGAAAGAGCTCTAGGAGATCTGTTTTGACTAAGGAGTGTAAGCTAGGCAATAAAGGAGGAGATGACAAGAGAAGCGAGACTACATTTTCATTGAAATAGAAATACCATAAGCCTATGAATCATCTGCAAAGAGATGATTCTTGAATTGTGTTTCTACATAAGATTATGCAAAGATATAGAGCAGAATGAGGGAAAAAAAGGGGGCGGCTGAGAGACAACATGTTTCAGAACTCCCACGCAAAGCTGGATAGTGAATGAGAAAGATCCTCCAAAGGATGCACTGAAAAAGTGATCAAAGTATCCAAGGACAGCAGAAAGAGAACATTTGCCAAGAAGTCACAGGGCAAAAGGAACAGGGTCATGGTCAACTGTTTTCACAGCCAATTGACTGGCTGAGAGGATCAAAGCTTAAGATTTAAAGTGCAATTCACATAATGATTTAGAAGTCTGTATCTTGCATGGAAAGACAGCCTCAGAAGCAACCCAATGGGACCACCCCACTTAGTCACATATGCCTCAGCTCTGCCTTTTATCACACCCTTGGCACTACTGGCTGCCCATCACTGCAATGCACTCTGCATTTGTGCCTGCTTCTGCTTTCATAGCATAGGGCTATAGTAAAATGCTAAGAATTTGTTTTACTCGTGTGATTGCAACACCCAGGGCTTTTTGTATAGCAAGCAAATTTGCCTTATACAGCCTTCCGAGCAGAAGTTAATACTGATTGAGGGAGTATGAATTCCAACTGGAATTGAGTATTACGCATCTTTATGAGACACAGCTCCTGGCTCTACCAGAACTGGGCCACAAGTGGAAGGGTAGACCCATCTGCATCTCCTTTTCCTCACCCATTCCCAGACCAGTTAACCAAGTTAGCTGCCTTCTGCTGAGCTTTCTCTCACCGTAGAAAGAAGTTACTGAAAAACTTAATTAATACAGTTTCCAATCCTGAATTCTCTTCAAAGAATCTGTCCATGAAGTGGGACAATCTAGATCAAAATTAGTCTTTAAAAATTATTTTGAATCCTCCCATTCCTCTCTATTTTGCATTCACATCTCCCATGAAAACTGTTGTGTAGATGTGCTACAGATTGCACAACAGCCAAAATGAGTAAGAAACTCTATGAACTGATTTGGTTTCCAACAATTACACATGCAAATACACATACTCACTCACGCTTCCATATATCAACGACTTCTGAAAATACAAATGGAAATGACATAGTAATCTTCCAAGCATTCTGCTTTCTTTTTCATTGCACACAGAAAAAAAAAAAGAAAGAAAGAAAAAAAAATTCTTAACTAATATGCTTTAGTTACTAAAATTTTCTGTCTCTTAGAAAATAGATAAATTAATTATAATTAGCTTCCACTTGGATAATTTTGTGTATAGCATTCATATCAGTGATCTGTTTAAAAAAAAAAAAAGGCAAAATCAACACATACATTTTCTTAAATAAAGGACTTGCATAAAACAAAGTCAGGCACTCAGTTCCTCTTTCATTCCATATGATACACAGCTGCGTTAATCCCATCAGGAAACAGGCAACAGGAAATTCTTAACATTCTGAAGAGAAATCTAAAGATGTGTCTCATCACCCTTCCTCCTAAAAGTGCTTTTTGATTGTCTAAAAGACTTTTACACCAGTTCTAAAATTATTAATTACTTTACTTAGCTTTTAAGCAGCTATAGGCCTCATTAAGTAACTAACAAAGAGTCAAAAAAATATTTTTTGTAAGTTGCCTTCACTTTTTCATTTTCTATGTTCCAAAATATAAATTGATAAGGAAAGCTTGACACCTATGGACAAAATCAAAGCCAAGTACCTTAGCTATTGGAAAACGTTCCTTCATAATGTGCTGCTCCTGTCTTATTTGTGTTTCTAACTATAGCTCTTGCATATATAATTCCATTATACTTTTATAAATCACCGTTTTGAAAAATGCTTTTGAACCATTAATATATTTTCCTGGTTAAAATTCTTTGAGATGTTCTTAACAAGAGTCTTAGATAATGAATTTGGGCAAACTCTGGAACAGTCTTTACAGTATTATCATTCTCATTAATTTTCAGAACTACCCACTGTGTTGAGATGATTGTCATGGGCCTAAGACTTCAATTTGGCTAAATATTTTTGCATATATTTCAACATATAAGTAACTAACAGATGTTTAAAATGTTAAGTTCACTTTCTAGAAATAGTTAAATGTTTACTGTAATATCATAATTTGTTTTGCACTCGTATTTATTTTGCTGCTTCTATCTTTAAACATTCCGTTAGAACCGTGGTTGGCTGTAGACAAAATGCTTTAAAATGACTTCACAAGGAAACAAAACATACTCGATTTAGTAAATACAGCTGTGCTTTTAAAGAAAGAAAGAAAAAAAAAACACTTAACGGTACCACAAATGAAAAACAAAGAAAAGAAAAGAAAACACTTAATGATAGAAATGTTACTTTTACCTAAGGTCCAGACTTCATCTAAACCATTTTAAATAGTTTGCATAATAAAAGCTTTTAAATTCATATTTTATATTCACTTTAGAAACCTAATACATTCTGCTGTCTTACATCATTACTAGAAGGCTATATTAGATGAAAAAAAAATGACTTTAAAAATGTTAATACACCGCATATACAGTATCTTACTTTGGTCCAGATTATTCTTTTTTTCTTTGCTTTTTTTTGTTATCTTTGAAGACTGCTTCTGTTTCCATTGTTTCATCCTTAACCATTCACATATCAGAGCAATAAGTATTTCATTACTGGTTTATCTGTCCAGAGGCTTGAGAAGCAGTAACAATTAACCCTCCCTTCACAGTGATTGATACAGGCTTTGCTTTCAATTTGTTCCACTACACAGATCATGAAATTCTGAATGCGATCATCCTTATTGACCTACACTTTCAAACACACGGCTACAATGAGATGAAAGTAATTATTAAAAGGAACACAGGACTACTCAATGCTGAAACAAAGTCTTGAAAAATCTTTTAGATGACCTTCTCATAAAACTAGCATTATTTGATGTGAAATAAAATGATGGATTTGCTTCACAATCTGGAAATATTAAATTTAAATCTGATCAAGGTACGATAACATTATATCATATAAGCCCAGCTCTAATGTCATATCAGTTCATATCTGACCCAATAACAGTGATTTCAACCAGAGTGATCATAGTAGCATCAGGCCTTATATATTTTAAAAGTTCCTCTGTCACTTTTATTTTAGACCAGCTCTGTTTGAAATGTTGTGTTAAAAATGACAAGACTGTAATTACTATTCTACTATAGTCTGTTTCAAAAAGATACAGTGTTTCTTTTTAAGATCCTGGACTTCTTGAGGCACCTAATGTAAATAAGTACACAGGAAATTCAGACTGCTAAGGAAAAATGAGAAACTCAAGTCAGATTTCCATCATCAACTGAGATGAACCAAGACCTATATACACCACTGCTGGAGACTTACTGCAGTGGAAAACAAGTATTTTTTTCATAAACCCTTGAAAAATAACCCCACCAAAATATTCATTTCTTATAATTGATACATTTTTGAAAAACGCAAAAGGATTGGTAGGTGAACAGGAATGACAGAACTACATAAAATATGGGTTGCAGTCAAAGAAAATCAGGATAGAAGCAGAAGGATGTTCTTACAGGCCTGAGGCTCTAATCACAAAACAGAGTGATGGAGATGAACCAATACTGCATGGATTAGCAATGAATTATTTTGAACTATAATCATGTGCCAGCACAAAGGGGAGGTAAAAACTAGCCATTACTCACAAGCTGATCTGCAGATAAGAAAAAAAAAAGTAAAAAGGGGAAAAAATTTATATGCTAAACTGAGTCGGGAGAATAATGAAAATCTAAAATGTTGTTACACTTCAAGTAACATTCTATTTAATGTCTTTCGTGTACTGTATAATATCAAGTATTTACACAATACAATCTGTAAAATGATGGGGCTAGAGCAGGGTTAAATCAGACAACTCTTCTGTAAATTAGTACTGGATAACAATATGTGCTGAAAAATATCCTAATAGAAGAGTTAGCTTTAAAATAACACACACAGGCACTAATTTTTCCCACTGTAAAACTGCATGTGTGTATACATATATATATGCGCATAGGTAGACATAGGTAGAGATATATGCAAATGTGTATATACACATGCACACTTATGTATACATGTGCATATATAATGAGGGATTTAATTTCCATTAGTCCATCTGAAAGCAAAGCACCACCATCTTAAGATTCAATGTTAGTTTTCCCACTCGGGGAAAAAAAAAAATGTTAGAACTAATTTTGTGAGAAAAGAAAAATCAAAACTGCTATCCACAAAGATTCCTGAGATTCTTATGAACAGACTGTTTAAATGAAGAGCACTTTAATCAGTAGAGGAATCCTCACGTTTCTAATGTCTTGCTGTGCATTCTGCAGGTTATAGTAGCAGCTGGTAGAGGTCATATATCTTTTGTGAGCATCCCAAAAAGGCTCACTGCCAGACTGTTAAATTATGAATAAGCAATGAACAAAAGAATGCAGATACGGTGGTGACAAGATAATCCAAGCAAATTTATCTATGACAAATTTCACAGGATTAACAAATTACATTTACACAGAACAATAAAAATGTGCAAAAAAAAGGATGAGCCTACTTTTGCCTCACAGCATTAGAGGAAAAAAAATCGCCATTCCAATGCATGTATTTACATTTAACTTTATCTAAAGTAAGACATTTATAGCTTGCTGAAGACAATCAACTAGCATTATTTCCTTTCAAACAAATACATATAGTGTGTCTATCTAACATACAACACATGCCTGCACTTTGCAATATACAAGTCAGTGGAAGATCTTTTAAAGTTTTCCTCACAATTAGTAACAAGCAGAACAAATATAGAAGAATTCTAATTTTGCTTTTCAGGTGGGATATTCCTCTCTGTCAGTTAAAAGACACTTTTTCCCTTAATCATTCTGGGTTTTGTTCCTATTTGAACTGAACAAACATTGTAATATATGATAATTGCCACTAGAAAAAAAAAATAAGTTATGAATAGGACTTAAATACTTTTTTGCAGTAGCATCACAAAACCATTAAGAAACAATAATTTTTAAAAAATCATCACTCCAAAAGGATTCCTAAATCCAGAATCTAAATACTGGATATTCCTAAAGATGCACATTCAGTATGACAAATAATTTTTTTGGAAGAAGAGGGGATTTGCAGTGTGTGCTACAACCTGCAGTCTTGAGAAGTGATATAAAAACAAAATTTGAAATTTCCCTCAAAAGCACAGAATAAGTGTTTCCAAATCACAATTATGTAGAGAAGCATTTTTCTTCCTATTAACAAAAGAATAAAAGGAAAGACAGCACCTCTTAGTTTTGATGTTCGAGTCTGAGTAGAATGACTGATAAAAGAAACAGCATATATGTTTGAAATCTGGAATCTGCTGTACCTTTTCTATCATGCGTCTCATCTGAAGTCTGTATTTTCTGTCACATCCTTTTTTATTTTATTGTTTGTTAACCTGAAACAGCTGTTTAGTAAAAAATAGATCTTCAATAGAAATGGGCCTTCTGAAATCATATATATCATTTACGTATCAAATATATGTTCTTGTTACAGAGCACTGCCTACAAACAGGAAACCTCACTGTTAAAGTGAACATCCAATTAATTAAGATACTTTAGTAAACTACTTGGATCCTTCAAACACTGCTACTTGAGTACCATTTATCTAGCTCATTCAGCCATTGAAAAAAATTACTGTACTTTTGATTTTCCAGAAAAAATGCAAGTTTTATTGTAAAACTGAACAGCAACCCAGAAAGAATGAATAAATAATTTAGCCCAAAGCATTTGTTTCTCTTTTTATGTTCATCTCCTATTTGTTACTTAACAAGAGAAAACAATTTTGTTTTTTTACAATGCACTTTTTTTTGAGAACCTCCTGTCCATACTGTTAGTAATTTATGCAAAGGTGAAGCAAACATGCCAATCCTACATCTAACTATAGTCAGACAAATAAAATCAGCTACTTTTTTTTTTGCAGCTGTGAAGGCTGAAGGATGAGTACCACTGGCAGCTATTCTCTTTTTTAAGACTTTTTTCCTTTTTTAATCCCGCTGCCAGCACTGTACAGATTCAGTCACTCGGTTCTTTCTATTGACCTCAACCTTGACCTGTGCAGACTGCCCACTTACATTTTTTTCCCACAAAGTAACAAATTCTACCTCCCATCATCTCTATGAAAAAAACTGCTTTTCTAACAAATTTGCTGTGTTATACTTTTGCTAAGTGAATTACAGCTTTGGCAGGACAATTCTGAGCCACCTAACTCATAGAAGCCTGGGCTGTGAGTAAACTGATCGTAAATGTGAATTTCCACATGACTTTCAAACACGATGCGTAGGCAAGAAGGAAAAAGAAATCCTCCCCCACACACATCATCATATAAATGTATCAGTTCTGTGCCTAAATTTGAGCAAAACTATAACCCCTTAGGATTTAATCCAAAAGAACTGTTCAAAGACTATTCATTACGTAATAAAATTCAGTTTGAAACAATGTAATGTGTAATGAAGCCTGTTCTAAATTCCTGTTGGAGACAAAATTCCCAGGCAAGTATTTTAAAAGGGGCTTATAGGATTTAGGTGCCCATATTTCACTGAAATGCTGTATGTGTTGGATACCTAAATCCAATAGGCTCTTCAGAAAATCCAAGCCCCAGGGACATTATTGTAGATTACATACATACATATTATTCAGACTATATCCCGTAAGTTCACTATATACATATGTAAACCTAACATGCCTGCAGGTAATGGAACAGTACTTTTCCACTTAAATTATTTAACATAAGTGTTGAACTTCTATTATATATCAAGCTAACAGCTAATTTTAAATTGCAATCAAGCCATTCTCTGAAAGCACTTTATTTCAGTGGAGGTTTTGCCTGTAAAAGAAATGTAAATCCCTCTAACGAAGGCAGTGTAATCTTTGAATACACAGTCAAAATGGGGGCTGGAATTTCATTCCTAGCGCTAACATTGACATCTTCTGCCACTTCTGCAGTTCTCAAAAATGTTTTGTGCGCAACTATCTCATCAGTAAAACGTGTAGAGCAGTGTTCACAGACCTTTCAAAGCACACTAAGCTACATAAAGAAACATATCTACAGAAATACTTTGTATTAATATTAAAATCTTCTTCAGACATTGTATGACATCAGTGAGAAGTCCCCTAGAACAGAAAAATGGCAAGATACGACCAAAGAGTGAAAATCCAAAATACAATACATAAGGAAGGCTAGGAAAATAGCCTGTAACAAATCTTCAAAACTCTGCTTTCGGTAATCCATCTCAAATTCCTGCTTACATATCACTTGTTCTTTAACATGCCTGACTCTTGCCTGCATGCAGAGTGCCGGGTAAGGGCTGGCATAACTCTCAGTATCTAGCTGCAGCGGGCTGAGATCAGAATCTCCTCAAGGACCACTCCATTTTTACTTGAGAATCTCAAGATTTTCACATTTTTTAATAATACACAGATGCAAAGTTCACTCCTCCTCCCACTAAGTATGTTAAAGTTTGTCTTTGCGATCTTACTGAGAATAAATTCACATCTATCAAATTATATGGTAAAAATACTTTTCTCCTTGCTTGTGATTCTCTGTAGTATATTTTAATTATGTGCATAATTTCATTTGGGACTTTTTTAAAGATTAACGTACAACTTGAACTCAATATTCTCCCAAAGACAGGGTCCGGTTCTTCCAAGTTACAGACACAAATACTATGCTACCCTTACCGTACCTCCTTTGTCCTGTGTACTATACTACAGCATACAAAATTAACGAATATTTTTACTACTCAAAGTCCTGTTCAAACCAATGTCACAACGGTCCTATTCACTTGACTAGGACTTTGTGTATTGCAAAACTACTGCTCAAGCTAGTCATAGAACAATGCTCTAGTCATATAAGACATGGCAGCGACCATTATATTCTTACTATGGCACATCTTCCTATGCAGCAAAATGCAATATTATTACAAATTATCATTATTATGCAAAGTCCTATTAAACAAAAAGTCACGCACCTCATTCGTACTAATGGGACTTTTGTATGTTAAAGATAACATGCAGTAGCCTTATAAATATTACATAGAAAGAAATTGCCTCTTCTGAAAAAATGCAATTATTATGAAAGGAATTTTCAAAACATTTCCTCTCATGGCTATAAATCTTTGGCACCTTCTTTTTTTTTTTTAAAAAAAAAAAAACAAGCAAGCATTAAGCATAAACAAACAAACCAACGAAAGAAACAAATGACTGGAGTGCAAATGCAGAGTCTTGCCTATGTACCTTAAAAATATCTTATGTTTAAAATATAAAAACAAATTTCCAGTCTGACATCCTGCAGAAGAAGTTCGCTTGATTCATTTTGAAACAACGTGACTGATGCTGAAATCTCATCTCACACAGTGTGCTTCTACACCTGCAGGAGCTACTACTAACAATAATATAAAATGAATCTGATGGACTGACTGAATGTAAGGTTTCAGGAGATTTCAGGAAACGGTCTCATAACTTTAAATTCTAAAAAAACCCCAATTACTTAATTGATATCATATGAAATTCTCCCACATTTGTAAAATAACATCATCTTACTGACCTCGATGGGAGCAGAATTAATCCCCAAATGTTAATAAAATGGTAACAGTTAGTTTTCATGGTCAGTATAGGTTATTCAGAACCCTTACCTTAGAATATGTTTTCCAACAGAGAGTGTATTATTATAAAGATCATTTTATGAAACAAACACTTATCTAAACATTGTTCTTTTTAGGATAGACGCCGATGAAACTAATGCTTAGAATGTGAATTTTCAACAACTGTTTTACATCACTCCCGCAGTAAAATTCCCATCTGGGCTGGCAACTTGTGTGCCAAGTTTCAAACAAATGTGATTTGAAACTGCCAGTATACTAGACTCCGAAATTCAAGCGAGACACTAATAAAAGGAAACGGATGTTGACAATATATCCTGATATTCTCTTAAAAACACCTATGGTTCTGGGTGCTGTATTAATCTGTTAGCAAAACTCTCTAATTATTTATAACTTATTAGTAATATAGTGTTAGAATATAAAGCTGTTAAATACAAAACAAGCTAACTGGATATAACTTGCAAGAAAAAAACAGTTGTGCTGTAAAGAATGTAGAAATAGTGCTGCAGACAAAACCTTGTTATTCAGAATTCCATTAGTTACTGAAAATATGTAATATAACTTTTGTTGATCAATACTCTCATGTAAGCTCTAAATAATGTATGATTCCAGTGGAGAAAAATGCAGCAAATCAAATATGGTGGGAGAATGTTTCAAATTATGAAGAGTAGTATGACTGCTAATCCATAAATCAGAAATCGGAAAGATTGTTGTAATGTGGGAGGGCTCTATTTAATAAAGGTCATTATAACTCCTGGCTCTAGAGCTATAAGATCTAATATCCTCTCTGGTAGCTCTATGATATGCCCATGCATTACTGTTCTTGTTGACAGTCTGTTGCCTTGGAAATATTTCATTATTTCAGTTTTTCCATTTGTAGACCCTTGGCCTTGTGATATGAAGGCCACCCTATTTCATATTTTCGATTATCATTTAAGCAATCTTCTGGAGCTATTTATATAAAAGCAAGTGTTAGACAATGCATATCATCATTTATCACTGCTATGTTAAAGCTCACGCTCTAGAAAGAAATGCCAAAATAAAAGGTTTTTTTCTCTTTCACTTTAAACCAATAGCACTCTGATACTACGATATGCTTTACAAATCAATGCTGGCATATCATATGCATGACACTTCTGTCTATTTAATTTTCTTGGTTATATATCCACTAAATTGAAAACCCCCAAACTGCTAGTGTAACTGTAAAATTTGCTAACACTCATAGTTTAAGAGAAAATCAAACAAATGTAAGTGTGTAACTTTTCAAACATTCTTTAAAAAACCTAAACAGGTGAAAAAAGTTTCAAAACAATTCAAGTAGCTTGCTTGCATCAGAGGCTACTACTTTTTACATTTGTTTTGTAATCACTAACCTCTTGCTTGAAAAAATCTAACACAATCTACCTAAATATTATGGACATGAAGACTAAACAAAGAATGCACACAAAGTTCGCTTACAGGCTTCGTAACCTGGAGAACCAGTTTACTGAAGTAGTAACTGAGAGGAGACTGCAAAACCCCTTAAGTAACTGATATGCGCCTGTATTTCAAATAGCTTGGTGCACACAGCTGAAAGGATGTGTACAAAGACAGCTTAAATAAACAGTTACATGCAAGACTTCAGGAGCACATTACATAACTTTTAATAAAACGTACATGAGCGCCTGTTTATTGAAGCATCGATCGATCTCCTCCAAAACTTTTTTTTTTTAAAGGACAAGCAGATTGCCATTATTTCTGCTACCAAAAAAAAAAAAAAAGTCATCAACTTCTACATGTAATATTTATACCTAAACTGTTCAGAGCATTGCAAAGAGTGATAACAAAGCAAACCCTAAGGGCAAAAAACAACTGTTTGGACACTAGGCCAAGTTTGTGGCTATTAGTGTTCTAGGAATTTAGACTACTTTTTTCCCCTGAAATGATTACTCCTCCCACTCCCTACAGGGAAAAACTACTCCGATCCAACCTTTAAAATGACAGCATCAGAGCTGAACAAGAAGATGCTATTAAAGGGCATTAAATTAAATACAGTATATCCTCCTACAACTTCAATCAGAATTTCAGACCAAGTGTTATTTAGTTCAGCTCTCAAGTGGAGCAGAATAACAAATCGCGCACTTTGATTTACCTTCTCCGAATGCCAAATGGAGACAGGTGATAAAGAAAGCACTCATGCACAGGCTATGAAGTTTCCCCTAGAAATTAATTCTATCTTCAAGATTCCTATCTCAGAGAAATTCCCAAAATGGCACACAAATATGCTTCTGCTGGAGAGATTACTGAAGCTATCCTGGCAAATACACTTAGCACTAATATAGTACCATTCTCAGAAAGAAGACAGCAGAATTGCTTGTTGGGGGGGACAGGACTTATTGATACAAATTGTTTTTCCAACAAAGAACTCTGCAGGAGAAAGGCCTGCTGCTATAAGTGTTATTAACGCAGCAGAAACACCTTTGCAGCCACTGAAATGGAGATTTTAAAAAAAATATTTATAGTTGAAGATGAAAATCTGTAAGTTAAGTCACTGACTTCTGAGGATGCACTGTTTTCCCATTATACGTATCTCTAAATTCTGCTACATATCAATACAGCCTCGTCAAAGTGCAACAGTTAATACTAATGCATCTAACACAGCCACACTAACACTTCAGTGGCGAATACGAAATATATGGTTTTCTGATACCGGGCAGTCTGCTTCCTTAGGAAAAATGGCATAGCTATTTAGATAAAATCTGTGGGCTTTGGAAGTTGTACTAGAAATTCTGATCACACTAAAAAATACAAGTTTGAAATTAAGATTAAAATGAGCCTGATTCCCTAGAGTTTGTTTTTGGTTAAATATTTTTCAGACTTACTTGTGCCGTGAAATATAAAGCAAGTAACACATGATCCAGCTACTTTTAAAAGCTGTCTAAATGTTAATTTCCATTTTTACAACTAACCAGGAACCTTCCTCACCCCTTACCCTCGAGCTCCTTGTA
>JAHREE010000101.1:3035385-3060135 GCA_033628505.1 Tringa tobata
AGTGTCGGGCATGAGGGGCAGGACCGGGCTCTGCCGGCCTGGAGAGCGGACAGCTACAGGGCAAAGCAACGCGGAGTGTCAGCGCACCTTGCGCGAACAGCAGCTCCGCTCTTGACTCGTTTCTGAGGAAAGGGAGGCTGGCACCCAGAGGAGTCGGGTGGGACAGAATAAAGGCTGTGCTCCAGAACAGCCCTGGCCTTGGAAAGGCTGTGGCAGCATCTCTGAAGGGGGCAGATGTCCCAGGCTGCCCCGTCGCTCCAAAGGCATTGTAACCTTTGCTTCCATAAATCAAAGCTGTCACCTGGGCCAGTCTCCCCTTTTCCCATGCAACCGTGTGCCTCTTGGAATCATAGCTTTAGCTCCTAACCTAACAATATCCTCTTATCTTGACTTTTCTTTCCATTGCCGTTCCAAACCAAATTAAGACACACCAACTTTATGTTAAAACAGAGACTGCATTCAAATCCTTTGTATTAAATAGCATCTGTGTTTGCATTCTGTTTTAATACAAAATGCTTTGGATTGCAGCTAATACCAGGAGATATGAAACTGGTTAGTCCCCACATGTTGCACATAAAAAGAATTCATAATGAGCATCTGTGGGATGTGGAATGGATCCCATGAGTTAGCTGAAGACCTCATAACGTAAGAGCTGAGAAGCCTAAGTGAATTATGACTCTCTTTCCTCGCAAGTAGGATTAATTTTCTATCCCACTTATATTCATTATCTATCCTGTTTATACTATAGGGACATCAATTGTTTGAGTGTTAAATATGAAGACTTTACAGGAACGTGTAGGTTAGATAGCTTGCAGAGAAGAGGGGGGATGTTATTGCTAGGAAAAATGTTATTCAAACTCCATGTTTAAAGAGCAATGTGAGATAAAGCTGCACACTTTTTTTTAAAGGACTGAATTCTGCACCTTTCTCTTACAACATATTTAAAATGTAAGGTTTACAAAGTACCCTCCATCTGCTTGTGGCCCTCCCAGTGATGTCAATAGGAATTTTGCATGCAGATGAAGGCCCGTATATGGCCTTTAGAGAGCAGGTCAATAAATGGCTGGAGGAATAATTAAAGACTTCTGAGCTGCTCCTTTCCTTTTTCTTACAATATAGTACAAGACTGGCATGAATATAGGCTGGGCTACCACTCTAATTGGCTATGGAATAACACTGAAAGGAATTTAAATGTGGGCAGTAGCCATTTTCCAAATGATCACTCCATTACAGTAGTTTTGTCTGTCAATGTATGGCCAGGCAGTAGAGTGGATGTAATCATGTCGAAGTCCCCATCCATTGATTGTCACTCTCTGCTCTGCAGTGGCAACTCTAAGCAGATTTTCATGTTTCAAAGGGACAGCCAGGACAGAGAGCCTGCCATTAGCCAAGCTTGCTTCAGCTTAGTCCTGAAAGTCACTGCTTTTCATCTGCGTGGGCAGAACCAGGATCTCTTTATATTTAGTAAGATCTTTTATGACTATTGATTAATATCTTAATTTAAGTAGGAACGTAACTGAAGAGTCAGTCTTGATAACTTTGCTTGTGCAAGTAATCGCACTGAGTCAGTGGAACAACTGACAAATAGTTTTGTATGCTGTTGACGAGCAAGATTCAAAGGTAAGTTTGCGAATGTCTACAGAATACAGAAGCATTTTCTTTCTCGTAGCCCTTAAAAGATATCAAATAGAAAAATGTTCTCTCATATCTGAAGAAAAGTCCATTTTGATTGTTTGTATCTTTTTTTCCCAAATTAACTACGATGGTAAAATCCAGTAAGATTTTCTGAGACTTATTTGATACTCCGATGAAAATACCCATCATCGAACTTATACTCTCTGCCGTATTAAATAGCATGGACCCAATTCGACACATATTTCACCAGTGCCACAGCATACCATGACAGATCTAAATTATTTCAGTGCAGTATGCTGGTCTAGAGGAGATAAGAATCAAGCCCAATATTTTAAATTTAGTTTATTTCTCATTTTTTTTCAAATTTTGGACAGGTTCTGGCATCTAAGTGACATAGTTTTTGTCTCGATACCATATACTATTGTAAAATATGCTGCAAGTTGCTTTAGTATTGATTAAGTTAAGAAATATTCTAATAGAGTACTGCTGTTTCTAACAAGGTACTGTAGACCTTACTCTCTTAGGCAAAAACATGGTAAAGATAAAAACTAAAAACACATGACTGTGTAATACAATAACATTTAATATTTATGCTTTACATATACCTCTCTATCACAATTATATATTATATCTTTATTCGCATTGTCAGTGTACTACTGTTCCTTTCTTTCACAGGTGAAAAAATATCTCTTCTCTGGAAATTCATTTCCATTTACTTAAAGTTAAATGGTTTGACTTTGAATTTTCATTATCTGCTGTTGGAAGGAGCCTGTGACAGGTATGAGAGAGAATGCTACAAAGCTTCATTGTATCATCTAATTTTTGCTTCACTTTAGTCAGATATCATTTAGGTAGAGAGTAAAATACTATACGTAGAACAGGATAAGATAGAACAAAACAGAACAGAAATAAAATAAAATGAAAATAGGATATATAATGAATTACAGTAGAAAAATGCCTTTATCTTGAAGTGATTTTTTTTTTTTTTAGTTATACTGATTCCTTACTAGTGAGAAAATTGAACTAATTTTATATAAAAGGAATATGTCATAACAGGATATGGCATTTATCTTCCTGAGATAGGGGTGACCTCATCATTCACGAGTGGCGTAGCTATGAATGAGTAATCAGCCTCCCCACCCATTAAGTGTAGATAAAGTCCACATCTTCTGTCTAAGTATTAAATATTAGATTTATTATTTTACAACTCGCCATCTCTACAAGTGTCCACTGACTGTTGCTTCAGTTGCTGCTACCAATATGTATCGTTCAGTGTGAAGCAAAAGATGCTCCTCAAAAGGCGCCCTGCATAACAGTGAATGGAAATGAAAATAACAGAAGATGGACCTGCAGGAAAAAAAAAAGATGGGCAGAACAGGGATAAGGAAACTCTTTAACTGACCTGTACTTTTTTTTGCCAGTAATGTTGCAAGAGCTTTATAACATACATGCAGTGAAAATACTTTTCATATTAATACCTCACATATAGATGCTACCTCAGATCTCAAGTTATATTGCTAAAGTTACTCCCAAAGGAATTTATATATGTATAATGCGAGAGAAATATATAGTTCGGAAAGAATTCCTTTTGACTATTTATCAGCAGTGCACATTAGAGAAGAGCTGCAGTTAAAAAAATGCAGTTTCTTTCTAGAACTATATAAGATAACATAATTTTCTCCTTCAAATGATGTCACGTGCTGCATTTTGTTTTCATTCCTTTGTAAAAGCAATGAGTGCGGTTTAAGGAAAATATTTGGAGTTTAATTTTAAATCAAAAAGAACTGGCTGTTCATCTGTTTAGAAGAAAACCCTCTAAATAGAACAAGAATTCAGGAAAAAGACCATCAAAACTCAAATAGGAAGCACTCAAATATTTTCCATCTTCACAATTCCTTGACATGTACTTAGGGTTGGAAGAGCAGATGAGGGAAATGCCTTTTCTGAAAGGTTGCGCTGGGAATGAAGGGCAAGATTAAGGTAGTCCCTTCCCCCCTGTATTCAAAAGAAAAGCAAGCAGAGAGTAAGATAGAAGGAAAGTGCCTGGGGAAAGTAGCATCACTATCGAAATCATAAAAGATGTATAAGGACATCAGTGGAAGAACTAGAAAAACTATTAGAAGAATGCCCTACAGGGCTATCCCAATGGCTCAGCGATTAGCAGACTGCGCTGCCGCTGGGAAAACGCAGGGAAGGTTTGAGGCTAATCTTAGCATCTCACTCATTGGGACTGGCAGCCGAGAGCCATACGAGGGTGGTGAGTTCACAGTGGAGAAAGACTGATACGTTGCTCCCACACCCAAAGGTATGTACCGAGGCTCTGCTTTGACCACCTAAAGTGTCTCGGGAAGGACTATCAGGTTCTCTAGCTAGCCTCATTCCCTCTCCATGTGAAAGCAAAAGAGCACCTCTGGCCAACTGCATAATGACAAAGGACAGCTAATTTTCCAAGGACGGAACATCAGTATTAAAGTCAATTTCTCTTGCATTGCATACTTTGCTCTGGCCCCAAATTTTAGTGAATGAGTTCTCTCTTAGCACCAGAGGTTTCCTGCAGTGTTGATCCCTCACAAGTTTTCTAGCAGCTCTGGCAGAAGATCAAGGGGCAGCCAGCTAGTTAGTTTTTCCAGATTCTACCTGTTTCTGCAGTGAGTGTGTAATCTGTGATGTTCCTCTAGGCAGTTTTAGCACCTGCATATCCATTTTGCTTGTCTTCGAGATCAGTGTTATGCCTCCAAAGTGGAGTAATCTGCTACTTCATTGGCATCAAATGTGGGTCATGGAGACCACACCTAAATTGTGGTGCTACTTCCACCTGCACAAAAACCTGATTCGCACCACATGGCCTAATAAGCTTAATCCAAGAAACTGGAAAAACAAATCATGTAGATGCTTTTTATCTTCAGGGCTTCTAAGAGATACTGGCATATTATCCTGTGCTCTCACCATGTTCAGATTTTTGGTCTAGTAATTCCCTTTGGTCCTGCTCATCCATAAGATATGTGAAATTTACAAAGGGGACAGGGCTAGTCAACACATTCTTCCCTTTTGTTTATTTATTTACTTTTATTTTCAGCCTCTGTCAGTTTTCCTAAACTGACATAATTTCTGGAAGCATCTGTTGGTGTCCCGACAGACAGCATCAATAGGCATCTCAAGGTTTTTGACTGCGTTTAGAGGAGGAGTCTTATCCTTTCCCTCACTAAGTAGTCATTCCCTTCTAATAAAAAGGAAACAGAAACAAAACATGCTCTGTTTCTCTTAATTCTCTTTTTTTTTGATGAACAAGTCCAAGTTAATTATACATACAGAAAAAAAAAAGCACTAAGCTCTCTTTCAGAGGTCTTTCAGGCAGATCTAGTACAGTCCCATGGGGCCTTTCTTGTTTGGTAGCTACCATCAGTGCTCTGCTGAGTCATTACAGTGAACATGAGACATGAAAATTCGTGAATCTACCCTTACCTGTGTTTCCTCCCCTACACTCCAAGTTGGAAGTACCAGTCAGCACCAAAACCAACAGTGGGAGCTGGGATCTCTCAGCAGCAGAGGTTGTAAAAATCCAGTGCATCGTGTTCCTGCGTCGCGCGGTCCCAGATGGACAGCCATGTAAATCTGAGACTCTGCTAACAGTTTCCGTAACTTCAAGCACACATAAGAGTCAGAAATAAATACTTGAATCGTTGTACCTAGTGCTTTTCCAAAAATAATCAAACTTGTAGGGGAATATAAGTGTCAAAGACTTGAATGCAGGCTAGGCTGACTGAAAATGTGTCCATGTCTAGGCACAGGAATCTCTAACAGAGTACTGTTCTTATTTACAACTATTTGTTATTCTGCAGTTCCATTTCTCACTGTTAAGAACCTGACTGTCCAAATCCCTTCCTTCCTTTTTTTTTTTTCTTAATCAAGAAATTCAAGTATTAAGCATACTCACTAGAGGCCTTCAAAGTTTAAACACATTTCAAATCTTACTTTTTCAATTTCAAACTTCTCTTGGGTTAAAAAACAAACAAAGCTTTCTAGTATTCATACATGGTCTAGCATAAACCTTAAAGAGATGGCTTTATTCACTTCAAAGTTAGACCTCCATCCATACTACTTGCACTTCTGTCACTGCTATCCATACTAGAGTAACCATTGAGAAGAACTAATGAACATGACATGCAGGACCCAACTAAGTGTTCTTTACTTTTCACTCTTCAGAATTCCTTCCCTGGGCAGTTTATATTTGACAAAACCAGAAAGTAATCTGAATCTTTTTAGTCCACTGCTAGGCCTTTATTTTAATTTTCATTTTCACAGATATGGTCTCCCACAGACTGGTCATAAATTGCATCAAATTTAGAATGTACTGAACTCTAAGAGAGAGTTTCTTTCTGATTCTTTGGTTTTAAGTCTTCTCATCACTTCAAGTGTATTTTTATTATCAAAAGTGGTTCTGGACTGTGGTTGCTGTCTAAAAAGAGCTGAATACTTCATTCACTGGAAATTACCCAAAAAGGCTACCTAACATTCTTCTCTTTTCACTGCTGATAGATCACATTATATCATTTCTTTACACATGAATGGACAACATATAAAATGTCTTTGTGACTTTTGAGACTTGCTCTATTAGGTATTGGCAATAAATTGGATGGAGAACTTGACGTTTTGACAGAAATAAGCAATGCGATTGCCTGGTCATCAATATATGCTTTTTAAATATTATGAAATTTAGCCATTATTCTCTTGAATACACATTTGAGGCAACATAAATTTAGCTATCGAGTATGTATCTTTTGGGTAGATATGAAAGGTAGGAAGAAAATTATAATTTCTCTTAGTTCAAAATTCATTAAACAGGCTTTATCATACCTTTCTTATTCTTGTCCCAAGACAGATACTCATTTGTCTTTATTAACTTGATGACCAGTAATGTCTGCATTTGCTTTATTTGTACACACCACATAATTTTAAAAAATAAAAGTTGATTCTTTTACTAATCCCTCGATAGGACAGGTTGATTAAAGTTACTACTTGCTAAAGGTGTCGCCTTTTCCTTCTCCATACGTGATACAGAAGCAAAAGCGAGGGACATCCTCCAGCCAAACTTGCATTTCTTTTGACGCAAGTTCTTTATTCTAGAGAAAACCTCCTACAGATTTTCAAGCATATTTCATTTAATAGAGATTTGGCCTTTTCAGTCTGGAACAAGAAGAAATATCTGAGACATACAAGTAGATGTTATAGCAGCAACATCTGCACAATGACAGCTTATTTTTAGTTGCAACTTGTAATAATCACTATTTGTCTCCTCAGCTTCTCAATTTCTGCAAGAGGTTTCTGGAAAAACGTGTTTGTTTCAAAGTCCGCAGCATCATGGGAAGTTTCATCACGAAAAAAAAATGAGAGGAAAAATTGCTTCCTTTAACAAATCAATATTTCTTCCTAAAATAATTAAACCATATGCACATAAAAACTATCATACAGGTACAACTAATTTTGAATCTTGTGGGGGATATTCAGACCATATAGCAGTAATTTTTCCAGTATTCAAATGCAATCACTGAATTCATTAAAAAGTTATAATTTTGCCTTGAAGAATGTTATTGACAGCCCATGGTGTTTTATATGCTATCAATTCAATAACAGCTTTTCTGTGTATCTAGTCCTTCACTATATGCCAAGCAAGTACAGTGACTTCATTTATCTAGAATATACTAGAATCTATTACTCTTTCTGAAGTTGAACTTTTGATTCTAATCAGTTTTACTCAACTGTTGTCAGCTTATAGAGAAGTACAAGGGGTGAATATCTGCATAATAAAGAAGATATTATATGCAAAAAAATCTTGAATTAATAAAATGACTAAAGCTGATATATCAAACACCTGAAGAAGAAAAAAAACAAGGTTAAGATTTTTCTTGAACTCATTGTAAGTCTTACACTTTTTATAGTATACATTAATGATACTTCAAAGTTTGCATATCTGAAGATCGGAAGAAGAAATATTCAGTTTAAATAGCATCAGCATTCTTAGCTTTCAGAATATTCTTATTATGAGTCCTCGCTATTTCCACTAACATTACTCTTTTGCATTTGCTTTTTAGGCGAAGAAGAGTCCATGAGCAGGAAAAATGCAAAATAATTTGGCTTTCGAGAGACTGTAAGCTCTTTGAAGATATTGTTATAACTGATGACGGTTGACATTGCAAATCATTCTGTCTTCCTTTTACTTGTAAGTCTTGATATCTGTAATAGAGTGTGTACATACTTAAATATGGTGCTGTTTGGTTAGCAGAACACACATCTGGAGTTAAATTATTTAGTTTACAGAGTTTAAAAATCTTCACTGTTAGTTAGGAAGATATTTACGAACTAAAAGAATATCCTTTAATATGGTTTTCAGGGAAAACAAGCATTTAGGAAAAAAAAGAAACATACCATATACATGCAAAATCTGCTAGCTTGAGCGTCCCTTTATAGTTACCAAACAATATTTCCTCAGGTATGGACTGCATTTTTGTATTGTTCATTTTACCATACACAATATTCCATAATTTACAAAATAACATTTTTTTGCAAGCAAATGCCTAGGAATTTATTATTAGGTTCAGTTATGATGCTGCAGGAAACTAAAATTACTACTGACCTTTCAAAAGAGGTCCAGGGGTAAGTGCTCACTATCAGATAGAGAAACTAGAATTTTACTCTCCCGTTAACTTCACTCAGAGTTGTGGGAAGATCAGTATCTTTGAGTGCCAAACCACTGGTTTTCATACATTAATATTCAAAAATCTGGTCAACCCAAAATGGAGACCACTGTCTGAGACACAGTCCTCATTTGGAAAGCAAAACTGAGGATTTCCCAAGGCTTCATGCTGTGAGAAAAGGAGCTGTGGAGCAGAAGATGAGTCAATGACTTTTTCCACCACCAAGGACTGAAATTAATTTGAGTGTGAATCTGTATTTCCTTGTTCAGGATTACTGTAAATGTTCTCTCATGAAGAAATTGCTCAGTCTAAAGATAATTATAGTTACACAGTCATCCAGGTGAATTAGTGCAGGGAAACGAAGAAGGCTCACCTCATTACTAATGGACGCGAGCGGTATGCAGCAACTGACTCTAAACGCTGGCTGTTCTGAAGTGTCTTAGCCTGGGTACCAGCAATAGTATCGGCTTGGATAGCAGATGTGTATGCCCTGCTCACAGCTAATTATTTCTGCAGAGTGACAGTGTGATGGTGATTAAAAATATATATTAATATATATGGTATATTAGACCTATAAATATATCTTGCCTGATTTATTTGGTCTGAGCTCATCTATAAATTGTCTGGCTTCTGAAGGAAAATGGCAAAATTGTCTTGCGTGTAGAGGGATAGATTTTAAGTTAAATCAGTGGTTACAACAAAAAATCTAAATGAATGACAAACTCTGAAGAGCTCAAACAAGGCAAATTGAAATACATAAATATCAGAGGGCACGTGTATATCTTGGACAGATAGGAAATCTGAGATATGGATGGATGGAAGGAAAAAAAAAAGGTTCAGATTAAACTTTCCCTCTGAGAAACTAAGAAGAATAAAAGAGCGTTATAGTACAGTGTAGTGGTTAGAACAGCAACACACCCACACCTTATTCAATCATGAATTTGAGTAATAATTGAGTTGTAGTGTATTTCAAGGGAGCAAGTGAAAGCAAGTGTGCTTGTCTTCCCCCAACTATCTCCACTGCCAGTTTAATTTCTTGGAAGAATTCTGTAGTTTCCTAAAAAATAAACCAAATTAAGACAAAAACGCAAACACACACACAAACACACAAAATCCAAACAAAAAATCCAAATCAACCAGAACAGCAGAAAAACTCCAACCCCACACAAAACAAAGTATCACCAAAAAAAGCATAAATATTTTGATTATATCCTATTGGACTTTCCACATGACTTTCATGAAGGACAAGGAAGACTGCTGATCCATTTGTTTTTAAAAATGCCATTCTGGGTTTTTCATCTTCCCCTTCACCACACTGCCCATAAAAATTTATAAAATGATACTACCAAAAAGTCTGCAAGAGGCTTCTTTTTTCATATGAGGTAATCAGTACTGCTTATCTGGACTTAACAAACTACAACCACAAGAAACAAGTTTTCACTGAATTATATTGAGGTTTGCTTTTGTCTTTATGAAGCATTTGGTCTTGAAACTATGATAGTGGAATCAATGGTCTGATGCTATTAAAAATTAGTATTAAAGTGAATTGAGAATAATTTTTGATAGTGTTTCATTGAAGTCAATGGACCAATATTATCAGAAGTGAGTCTCATTGAAGTTGGGGAGATTAATTTTTGATAGCAAGCCATTGACGTCAAAGGGAACAGGCTACAGAAAGTTAACCCCACACAGTGCAATTACATTGAATACAGCCTTGTCTTGTGAAGAAAAAAAAAGACTTTCTTAAGTATGAGATTTGTGTATCATCACTTTCATACAATGTATTTTAAAAAAAGCCAAAGTGGTATCATAGAGGCTGGTGGAGTGACTGTAAACAGATGTTCCAGGTAGGCTTTTAGGATTATTGTACAATACCATTTAACAGCACAGGTCACATAATGTTTTCAAAAACTACAGCATGTTTTCAAAAGAGAAATGTTAGGCAATAAATCACATATCCTATACTCTTTGAACAGTGCCTCAAGCTCTTGCTTTTGCTAGATAGCCATGAGAATCAGGCTGAAGGAGTCCAAAGTCTCATGCAAAGGGTCACAATTGTCAAAAACACATTCCCTGCCTTTCTCTCCCAATATGAAAGACACAAGTCTGCCATGAGAGCAAGAATACCTTCACTTTAGTGAAACACACACACAAAACATGTATAGGGCTTGCAACATCTAACTAATGGAGAATGTTTAGTAACTTATCAGGAAAAGGAATCTTCAAAATTTTTTTAAACTTAATCACTATTACCTTCTCTGCTGCTTAGAGGAACTCACATAAAACCAGTAGAAGAGTGACTAGATCCTACTCTATTTTGTATGACTTCAGAGTGAGACTTCCTTTGCTTTACCATTTCATGGACGCTGTCATTCCCCAATCCCTAACTGCTGTATCATCACACTACAGTCAAAAAAAAAAAGTCAATAGTCAATACTATACACAAACATGAACTAGATATGTGGAGGTACATAAATAGTTCAAAGTGATTACGTATTGTATAATTGATATACAGTTTGGGGTTTTGGTTGAGTTTTTTTATCTCCACAACTCTAAAATATTCTCTGTTCTCTGGATCTATTTCCCATTGATTAAAAATGATATTGTAAATATTTTTAATTTTAAATTCTGAGTACCGCAATTTCAAGTTTCATTGAATGCTTAATTCTTTATCACCGTGAGTGTCTTTACAGCTCAGAATAGTTCTGTAATTGTGGAACCCCTAGAGTGAAAGAGTTACTTAATGTCCCAGCAACATGAGACAAAGGACGTAAACCAGCATACATGGTGTATATAGGGTAACAAAAGATAAACAAAGTATGTGCAACCAAGTCAACAGAGGACTTGAAAAGTCTAAGTCAGGTGATGTAGATTAGCTTAAGTAGCCTCAAACCTATCCTCTGAAACTCCAGGTGGGCAATGATGAGACCAAAGCACCAAAACACTAAATGCCCTGTCTCCTTCAAGCGTAATAGATGATTTTGTTCATTCTGCCTTAGCCACAGGAAGCAAATCAGGTACCTCAGTTTGGAAGACATTTATGGAACTTGAACATTGCACCAGCATAAGATCAGCTTGGACATGCCAGCTCCTGACCAGCTAGGCTAGTACAATGCTCTCTTACATTGTTCACACTGATACTTGGTCCTTTAATGTCAGCAAAGGTTGTGCAGAACTACCCTTACATGGCCTTGTGATGCAGCTTCATAGAAGCATTCAGTTGCTTCTTGTTATTCTTTTTACTTGTTAATCTTACAAGTCACTTAGATTCACGTCATCAAAAATTTGCCATTCAAGTCTTTCTCAAAGTCTTAAAATGACTTTGAGAGAGCATCACAAGGAGTCAATCCTTGTGCGGGTCACTGAAAACTGGCTTACTGGCTTTGGCTGAGGCAAATTCTGTGTGTTAACAGCTATGCTTGCTTGCTTCCTTGGACAGCACAAAGGGCGGGCGATTCACAGTCCCAATAGTTTCTGAAGGACTAGTATTATTTAAGAAAGAATGAAAACTACATTTTGACAGTTTAATACTTTTAAAAAAAATAATTGAAGTAAGAAAGTTAGATGCTGGGATTAGTCAAATCTGTGTGACTTTAAATGTTAGAGATGATAAACCCTAAAAAGCAAAATTTTTAATGGTAACTTTACCACATTGTTCATTGTAGAAGGGCATACATATAATTATGTATGCATGGTAGAAGCCTGTAAAGTAATAACTTTTAATGAAGTAGCCCTGTTAAAATAATACATTTCTGGGCACCAAACCAAATATATACAGGAATACAGTGCAAACCCTCTGAATGATAAAGCAGGAAACTAAAAAGAAAATAAAGAAAACTAACAAAAAGAACATTCAGTAGGAAATTGAACTGATAAGCCTGCTTATATTAGTAGTTGTACATGTTTTCATGAAATCAAAGTAAATTTGATAAAAGAGAAACTTTTTAAATTACTATATGCTGAAGAAATATTATTTATTAAAAATAAAATATTTTCCCTAAGAAGGTTGCTTCTAATTTCATCTCTTGTGCTGATTTCAGGAGAATTATACCAGGAATGCATTTGTTCCTTTTAGAGTATTTGTTTCACGATATATGTATGTTTTGCTCTATGAGGGCAGTGCTGCACACTGTTTGACAGAGATCCAGTCTCTGATCAGCAAACCTTATTCTACTTAAAAAGCCTGACCCTGTGCAGAGCTTAGATCCAGGCCCTCAAATAGTTTTAAGTGCTCCACTCTTTTTGAAAATAAAAAGCGATACTACCTAAGATCCAGATCTTCAGAGATACTTGGTTTTCTGAACTCCAGCGAGTGCCAAGGTCATCAAGTCTCGGGAGGCAGCCAGCATGCTGACGCTTCAGACATATGCTGTCATGCTCATATGGCATTCAACTTTTTCTCCCTAATTTGGGACCCAAACTGGAGATGATATTCAGTCTGAGAATGATGGGACCAGGGCATATGAATGTTTGCTTAGTTTTACATAACTAATTGGCTCGTCAAGGAGGAACTGAACTTCCAAGGAACACTTCAAACACTAATTTTTGCTTTCCTCAGCTTCAGATCACCAATGTTAGAAGATCTTCAGAAATACAATTAGCTTATTAAGGCTTTCATTAAGAATATATCTTCCAGCATCTCCTATTCTAACATCAGATCAATTTGTTGCTGAAATTCATTCTCATTTTAAAAGGGAAGGAGACCAGGGCTCTAGGAGCTGGGGAAGTGACCCACCTGGTTAGCAAGCTTCCTCTAAGTGGCAAACCTCAGAACTGGAGATTGCTGAAAAAAGACAGGAAATAATTAAATTTGGAGAGTGGATATCAAGGTGTGAGAAATAAAAAGCAGTCACAAATACTATAGAATATAACACTGTAGTGAATTAATTTTCTAAATTATATTGTGAAGGTTAAGTATTTCTCCCCTTAATAAGACTGCAGTAACAGTTTCAGTGTCATTTTTGTGCCTCATATTCAGCATTTCACTTTTCACATACTTATGTATTTCAAAAAATATGTTTTACCCAGATATTGCTGAAAACATATTACCGGTAACTTCTAATAGATAATACAAGAAGAAGAAAAAATTAGTGTTACAAAGATAATGATGTTCCCTATCAAGTTAATTAGTTTATTTTACATCTCTTTATGGTTCAATTCAAGCCTAGGACTACCTCTGTTTCCTGATGCTAACTGTGATGCATCCTTCTGCCGTGGTGACTTGTTCTGGAGTTGCCTGAATTAAGAGGCAGATGGCAGTGCTTTGGATCTACATTTCTGTGGATGAAATATAGCAGATTAAGTGATTCTGAGCTGCTAACCTCAGCCTCTATCCTTCTAGCTTTTTCAGAGCTCTTGTGACTCATTGCCATTCTCCTGAAGTCACAGAGAAAGGACAGACGGTTTTAATTATGATCACAAAAAAAAGTCTATCAGGCATATGGAGATAACAGCCCAGAATTTTTACGAGACCTTGGAGAAGTTGCTTTGCCAGAATTTGAAACCCTAGAAGTTGACTTATTTTAGCTTGGGAGAAAATTTCTCAAGTCTCTGATTTTTTGCCAGGAGAATCTGAAAATAAAATTACTAATATATGACCTTTGCTTAGAAGTGGATGAAAGAAGAAAAGCACAGATAGCAATAGCTGAAAAATAGAACACATTTCTAAGAAGTAATTACAAATTGTTTTGAAATTTATTTTAAAGCCCTTCCTCATGAGACTTGCTTGAAGTCCTACCCTGTTAGGTTGAAGTCAATGAAATTTTACTGTGCCAGAAGAATTGGGTCTTTGATAACAACATTGTAATGGATGTAAAGGATTTGCAGAGTTACACAAGATTTAATTATTTGAAGATATATTTTTTTTTAAATTAGTATTTGGGGGAGGATGAGGAGGTGAGAAGGCAAGTGCTTCCTGATATCTTACTGAGTGATCAAGGCTTTTTTAAAAAATGGATTTAATAAAAATCCTTTGATTACTTTCCTAATGGAAACACTAGAAATCAACCAGCACCTTCTAAGAGACTATTTTTTAAATACGCTTAAATCTACAAAACATAAAAATAACTCAGAGTCTAGCTACATTAACTTAATAAGAATAAGAATTCAGGAAAGATGGAGAGGGACTCTTTATCAGAGAGTGTAGTGATAGGGCAAAGGATTTCGTCTGAAAGAAGGTTGATTTAGATTAGATATTAGGAAAGAAATTCTTTACTGTGAGGGTGGTGAGACACTGGAACAGGTTTCCCGTAGAAGCTATGGATACCCAATCCCTGGAGATGTTCAAGGCTGGGTTGGAAGGAGCTTTGAGCAACCTGGTCTAGTGGGAGGTGTCCCTGTCCATGGCAGGGAGGGTGGAACTTGATGATCTCTAAGGTCCCTTCCAACTCTAACCATTCTAACAGAATATGGCTTTTACCTGAATCTATTTTTGATCCCTGCAAAGACACTCAAGAAGAAAAAGGGAGAGAAATAACTAAAGACTGAAAATGGCTACAACAGTGCTGCGTCTTGGACAAAAATCGAGGAAAACCAGAGTTAAGAATCCACCAAATTCAGTTATTATTCAGGCCCAAATCCTTGTACTTACAATAACTTGTAACCTAGAATACTGGTTCAGTGACCATTTTCTGGAAACAGAGAGTGCTGGCCTTTTTCTCCCACTCAGCTGAAGTAGCACTGTGAAAACGCAGAGGCAAATTTCAGGTGGAACAGATGATTGCATAGCTCTTTTAACACCCATGAAGGACTTGGGTAATCAGTGAGTCAGCTGAGTTTGATTTTGCCTCCCATATGGAAAGTCACCATCATAAAACCTAAGATGGACTCTATTCAGCATACAAAACTCTCTCTGTAACTTTGTAAATTCATAACTTGTCAATGCATTTTTCCCCATACAAGGAGTCAGGTAAGTATTTTCTCACAATTTAAATCAATCTTTTCTAGAAGGTCAAAATTCCACACACTAGTAAACACCAGCAGCGTTCACTGAAATCAAACCTTAACAAACAGTCCTTAGCCCATAGGTAGTCCTGCAGAATTCAACTTCTCCACGCAGTACAAAATTGGTATTACTGTGAAATCCACACCAATTCACTATTCCCTCCTAAAGGCACAGAAGTGGGAGTTAAGTACCTCTCAGAGCAAATTCTTACATCCCCTGTACATACTATCTCTCTAAGCAAGCAGGAGAATGTGTCTTCTGAGGACAAGAGACCAGTGACCAAATTGCTATTGAATCAGTTGAACTATAAGTACAATGAAGCCCAGAGCTGTAGCCATTTGGCAAAGAGCCTTATGGTCTGTTGTACTGTGGCATGGGTTTCCTGTGGAGATTTGGCTTCATCATGAATGCCGGTGGCCATTGCCATCTCTGTGTGATTGAGGTGGGGATGGAGTAACAATATGGGAGTAGCATTGGGAAATTCAGATTTCCCCCCCCCCTCTTTTTTCAACTTATTTTTCCACTTCCATGTGTTTTTTATTCTGATTTTGAGGACAGAAATAATCATGCACTTACCCTGTAATAATGTAGTAATCTGTCATATAAATACCCTGCCATTATATGGTAATTATGGTTTCATTAAATGATCAACAGCTACCATGTTAGCCAAGAATAATTACACATTTGTGCCCTGTATCTTAAAGTGTTCTCAGCTCCCTTTTTTTTTTATTGAAAAGGGGGAAAAAATGTTCCCTTGTGAATAAGACCACAATTTGGCCCAATGTATGCTTTTATTCAGTATGACTTGGAATGCCACAATCTCCTATTTTGACTTTATTCCACAGCATACCAAGGTCTCATTTAGAGGAACTTCACCACAGCTATTATGGCTGCACATTTTCAAAGTTTCCTGAATAAGGGGCCATTCCACATTACTGCTTTTTTTCCTTTTCACTTCTAGTGCCAGTTCATTACTTTCCAGAAATTTAATAACGCACTAGTGTGTGGATTACAGCTCTCTGTCTGTACAACCTGGTTTAACATTTGATACTGACCCAAACGATCTGGTAACTTGAAAATTTCTGTGATTGTCCTCAGCTCTAAATATCTTCTTATGTTTAGTAAAGAGAGACATTCCCTGCTTGTGAAATCTTTTCTTTAAGTTGAAATTGGAGATATTGGACATAAAAAGCGTGTATAATATTAATTGAAGCAGCATTAAATTATACTGAATAGACCAGTGTATGTAGATCTGCTAAATTTTACTATGCAGACATGGTAAAAATATTAACATTTTAGCTGTATGTTTTCCTACTGGTGACCTTTTAGCACAAATGCATGATTATTCGCTACATACAGCTTTTCACCATTCATTGAAACTATGCTTGTCAATAGCTCCAATATTATGGATAAATACCTGATGAGTGAATTTAGGGTGAAGTTTGGATGCCTTATCATGGGATTGTAGGCTCCTGAGTCATCCTGGGGTACCTAAGCCAGTCACACGGAACTGGCAGGTCCTGTGGGAGACCACTTGCTCCTGAAGTGAGTGCACTACAGCCCAGCTGGGATATCCTTGGATAGCAAAAGAAACATTAGCCACCTGCATTTGGGCACTGAGTGCACCCTAACTGTCTAATCATGGTCAACTCATCTTCCTCATGGCCAGGCAAATGGCGGGCTGGAGTTGAGAAGCTTCAGTTGAAATTGGTGCCAAGATTTTTTTTCCGAGACACACTCTTAAACACTGGATAGAGTAGAAGGAAGGAAAGGTGAGAACAGGAGGCAGGGAGAAGTGCAGTTTCTTCACAGCTTCTTCTCAAAGTCTCTCCAAGATATGCATAGCTTTGGTCCATTAATTCCTGCATTTTTCTCCTGCCACCGACCTCTTTTGCTTCTGTCAAGTTCTTTCTTTTGCTTCTGCCAAGTTCTTTCTTTTGCAGGCACTTTACAGTTTTCGGATACACTCTTCCTCATCAAGTTTCCCTTTTCCTGCTCTTACTGAAGAGCCTCTGTTGTAGTTGTTTTAACCTATTTGTCAGCATTTTTTCCTTTCCTTTTCCTGTGTAATTTAAATTGTCAGTTCCAGAATTTCAGGGAACCTTCTGTTTCCAACATATTTATAGGCTCTGATTCAGCATGATAACTTGAGTCCATGCATAACTTGACACATTCATTAAAAATACACATAAACCAAAATAATTGAACATGTGCTTCACAGAACATTTTCCAAAGAATTCCACTTCACTGAAAAGTAAAAAGGGCAAGGTTATTGCAACACATACTCTGTACTATTTCCTTCTGTTTGGAGTAGCTCTAGAAGAATCTCTTTGCCTTTTAGATAAACACATATGACGTTTACATTGAGTTAAATGCAAGAAAAATTTCAAGCGCAATACAAACATGGTGGTTGAAGACTGTCTTCCTGAAATCTAGACTTTCACCCAATGCAAAAGTATTTCTTTCCATCATTTCCTCATGTTAAACCTTTATTTATTTCTCTTACAAAGACATTCTGCGATGCAAGTAATTTATTCCAAATTAATAGGATAGCTTGGATTTTTTAACGTTCAAGACAGAATCTGGATGGGGTTGAGTAGTGAAGTCTAATCATAACATGCTTTATCCAGTTGTCCTTTGATTGCCTGCCTAAAATCACCACAGCAATCTGCTTTTAGAACATAGCATAAACTCTTGTCTACCATGGTTTATTGGTTTGTATTCGTACTGTGTCACCATTGCAAGTGAGATACAATATACTGAGGAAGAAACAGGTATCCTGATGCAATCTTTCCTACCATATAAGTCCAACAGTCTAAGTACAAATGCCTGTGAGGTAGGTGCTTCTTGAAAAATAATGAGTAAAAGTATAAAAGGGAAAAGGCGTGCAAGAGAAGAGAATGGAGAGTATGCAGATTTAATCCTTAACCTTTGTAAATCATCACAGGTGCCATAGGTTATGACACACAATGAAGTTCCTGCACATATTGCTGAATAAATAAGGAGGATCAGAAAACCTAGAGAATTTCTAGATCCCATAGAGATATTTGTCTTCTGCTCTTATATTCCACTCAATCATAAGCCTCATTTATAGACACTTTCAGGGCATCTAAAAAGTATTTTCCAAGTAGAATTTATTCCCAATCTCTGTTGTTACTGTGCATATATAAAGAAAAGAAAAACCTCTGCAACAAACATGAAAATGCAATCAAGAAATTCAAAGCAAGATTTGTACTCCCCATCCCCAATTACCACTCAAGAGAGAAAACCTGACTGTTGAGAGGGGAAAAGCAGCTCTATTATGTTTTATTTATATATTTATTTATTTTTAAAAAGCTTTGCTTAGAAAGGGAATAATTTAATACCAGGAAACATAGAAAAGGAAGATGACCACTGATACTATATGCAAGTAGAGCATACTCAGGTAACTTGACCTATATTTTAAAATACATATATTTATTCTGTCAGCGATTGCCAGCACAAAGGCTCTGGTTCTGCAAATGGAGACTTCTTGTCAAAGCCCCAGGCCCCTGTGAAATCCTCCTGGCAACAGGGTCCACAGATGTGCTCTGGGGTGGGAGACAAAGTCGCTAACAGAGCAATAATATCTCTATGCATGGGTTAATTGAACTTTCTGGATCCTTATACACTGACTGTTTAAAAATAGCTGAATATAGCAGCTGCACGAAGCTGGCGTCTTTTATCTTTATGTATCAGATTGGTCTTTTTTTTGTTTCATTTATGGCTTGCACATTTTAAAAGTGATCAAGTTATTAAGGATTTTATTGATGCAAGGGAAACATCTTCTAGTGATATAACAGAAGTGAGGGTAAAACATAAGAATTAGGTGAACAATGGTACAAGCTTTGAACTTGAAAACATTTTGTGTTGTAGCTGAATGCCTTGGCAACAAGCCATATGATATGTGTACAGCCCACATGGGCAGTTCAAAATGCAAATGATAAGAATGCAAGGACACTTTCAAACACATTTAGTCTGTCACATAATTTGTTGTGTAAGTATATATTACATGAAAAAATTGCATCTAAGCAATACTAAAGTGAAAAATCCTGTCAGGTAATAAAACTGTTTGATAAGGTGAAAATAAAACTCTTTCTACTTAACATTACCTTTCAGGGCTGTGCCAAACCATTGTTTTGTTCTTACCTTTTTAAAGATTTTTTTTCATTTTTGCTGTTTGAGAGGTTCTGTCATCTTTTGAAAGAGTCCTCCCTTTCAAAGTGGGAAATCCTGTTAGTGAAGAATATCTCAAAAGAAAAAGAACCTGAAGTGCACATGAAAGGCACTTGAAGTGTGACTACTTTACAGCCTTATAGATCATGTCAGGTGAAACCAGGCAGTGTTTAACAAGGTAAGTAGCCAAACCCTTGAGGGTGGCCCTCCATGGCCCTTGCCAGCCCAGAGAACTGGAATCTTCTTGACAAGTCTCTGGCTTTCAGGTGATCTAATTGTTGTGGTTTTTCTTTTGAGCTTCCTTGGTTAATTGTTTATTAGAAACAATGTATACTGTCATTCTGATTTCCACCTCAGACAAATATCTTGTTCTTTCTTTTTTTCTTTGGCTAGACACATTCAAAGGAAACTCATGTTAGAATACCAATGACATTTTAGGTACCTGCCTTTATATAGACTACAATTACTTTCTTAGGAGGCCCTCAGACTAATGTGTGTTTGATATTTTAACTTCTGCAGTGGTCATTACAAGACAATAGAAAAAATATCAGCCCATTAGCAGTCTGAGTAATGGCATCTCACATACAGGACTTTCCTTAGTACACTAAGTCTGAGAAACAGTCAACAAGATAGTGTAGAAACTGATTTTAGTTTATGAATCATCAATACGCATTTTTCTCCTCTACAGTAAGAAATCTGGGGTATTAGGGTGTACTGCAGCGTAAGTATGTTATAGTCAGTAGCTAGAACCAATGGTTTCCATAACAAACTGCTAGATGCTGCTGTCATTAGACCATGAAAATAATTTGTCAAATATCTGAGAAATCTGAAAACCTAGACTTTAGGTCCAGTTTGAAAGCAGCCTTTCCTTGCCCTGCATGATGGCTCCTATAGAGCATGCTTTATCCATGAAAAAAATAGTAACAATGGGGGAAAAAAAAATGCCAAAAAAAAACCAAACCAAGAAAACGTAACTTTCTAAGATGTCTAACACGCTGGATGTAGCAAATAAAATGGACCTAGATCTGTTACAGCCTTACTTTTGCATATATGAGTCCAGATAAAACTGCCAAATGCCTTCTTTTTATTTCCATTTCTTTGAGTGGTAATGACCAGATTTTAGGTGCAGTGGGCTGGTGCTTAGAGGTGAAGAGGTCTCAGATCATCTTTGTTTCACAGAATTCCTGGGTAATCCTGGAGAAACTGTTCAGTCCCTCTCTACCCACTGTAGTTCTTTGCTTTTTTTGTAATGGAACTAGTGATCTTAAAACTCACCTTTGCACAGGGATGAGTCTGTAAGGAGTGGTCATGTAGTGTGGGCAGTCATACTATAGAAAACTCTATAAATACATTTAACTTTAATTATGTCCCTGAGTCCAAGTATATGTGTCCCTGTCTTGTACACTCGGTATTGTCTTTGCCATAAATAGAAGCAGCTGAGAAAGAATTCATTTCATGAAGGATTTGGAAACAGGTAGTTGGATCCCTAGCTGTCTTGAATGGTAAACAGTAAATGGCCTAATGTGATGCAAGAAATTAAATTAATTTCTTTCAGGTGTATTGTCTGCATCCAGCCTTTCTTTTCCCCTTTTAAAAGAAAACAGGCCTAATACCCCCAATGTAACACAAAACCATATGTCATAGTTAATTAAGTAATTGCTCTAAATTGCCATAACTAACAGATGCATGCCTAGGTATGTTCACATTGTGAATCCACAGAAAAGGGCATAAGAAATTAAGAAGTTTCAAATGGAAGAGAGATCACTAGATGAATTACTTTACCCTAAATATTGTAATTGGCCGCACTTACAAGAACAGATACTTAAAAATTCCAAGGATGATAAATGAAAAACTTCATTAATTTAGGTCTTTACCCTTGAAGGAAATGTCTCTTTATATACATACAGTTTTTCCCTCCCTCCTGTCCTTTCTGCTCTGTTCTTTTTGGCTGTAGACACACAAAGCAGTATCATTGTGATCCAGGATTTATTTGAAGAGATTTCATCTGGAATGGAGTCAAACAGAGCAGTGGCAGGGGAGCTTTTACAGATTATGACCTGTAATCTGGTTAATACTCTGAAACACAAAGATCCAAATGTTGAGTAATTTTGGACAAGACCACAGCCTATGTGGCTACATGCCCTTCTGACAAGACATCCTGGAAGCCAAGATGAAACCAGCTATCTTAAAATTCCAATATGAGATAAAATGTTGTTTATATAACTACTGACACTTAAGTGTAATGTTGTCAACAAGAGCAAGATAAACTTTTAATCACAACCCCATCTCTTTGTTCTCTGTCACCTTGCATGATGTTTCTCTTGGCAATAAAAGGCTGCACAAGACCCAGTGCAGTATAATTTCATCCAATACTACTAAAGACAGTAGGGCAGTAGCCATTAAAACCCAAAGCTTTTAATCCCTCTTTTGAAGTTCATCAGGCAGCAAACTGGTTCCCAGAACCTGGCTCAGGTCCTCAACTCTTGAGTAAATTTCACACCCTTGTGAAAAGCTAATTATGTAGATACAAGTTACTTTTAACCTCTCATCCTTAAGGAGCCAGGACAATGTCTGAAAAAAGCCATGTGACTAGATCAGAAGTTTGCCTTTATTGTCAAATGAAACACCAGCAGGATTGTTGGTTTGTAAGTAGCTCCTGAATATGCAGATTGTGCTGAAGAAGGCTTTCCTGTGATGGGTGTATATTTTATATGCTACAGAGGCTCACTTTGAAGGGACTTCTGGCATGACTCTTTGAGAAGAGGCGGCCAGGCAGCAATAGCTGTAAGAAGTGACCTATCATTACATGGATTCTTTGGTCCTCTCCCTCATCTAGGAGACAAGTATAAAAGCTATGGAGTACTTCAGGCAATATACTTGAGTGGTTTGGTGTTGCAGGATAAGTACCTGAAAGCTACAACTGTTTTGGAGACTCTTTGACCTGAATGCATCAAATTATTCAGATCTTTCTGTGAGTTTGTTTCGTTGAATGCGTTACAGTGCCCACTTTGAAGGACAGTTATTCTGGTAGGTCTCCTGTCTTTTCATGATATGCCATGTATATTGTCAACCATATAACTGTAGATGAGATCTATTCTCAAGCTTGTGACTTTCTCATATGTGCTTCTGCACAGCTGCTTAACAACTCACCTGCCTGCTAGGGACTTAAATGTGGCCACAACATCAAGATTTGGAAAAAGGACACAAGATTCTCCCCCTTGAAGGAACAGGCTTGAGAAAAGGACATTGAGCTCCAGGTGCTGCTACAATTTAGTTCTCATACCTAGACATTGGCCAGCACTGTGGAACGCACGGATTAAGGTGAAATTTTGTCTTTCCCCCCTTACCTATTTTAGTAGCTGTTTCTACAGGCAGCTACGCCACACACTGCACACATTGCCTAACTCTTGAGTAATTATTCCTCCAAGTACTTATAGGTTGTTAACCATAATACTCTCCCTTACTTCCTTTCACTCAAATTCTGTTAACAGTTTAGTAGTAATAAAAGAAGATACAGTAAAGCAATCAAATGGATGAAAATTGGAAAAGACAGCAAGAAGTTAAGTATACAAGATATTTTTCCATAGGAACATTTGTATAAGATATCTGATCTAAGCTTCTTTAAACCTCAAGTTATTCTAATTTTAAGGTAATTTTTCATTTTAAAAGGACAGTATATATCTGCTGTGGAATTTCAAAAGAAAGACAAAAAGCCTTTTGAGCTTGCTGAAAGTCAGGAGCCATGTACCTAAAGCCAGAATTTGTTGGAAAGCTAAACCAGCTCCTGATGGCAGCCCTGCCCATGTTCCAGAGAGAATATTTTCATCGTTTCCCTGTCTCGAGTAGGTTCGGTTCATTAGCTACATGTTTCAAAACTGAAAAAGTGATTCCAACTTTTAGCAAGCAGAAAAACTTCTTTTCCTCTTCTAGTCGATGCATAACAACTAAGGGAAAAGAATGAGATTAACTATTCATAAAATCTTGCACATAGCAGCCAGCAAGAATCAGTTCTACTTTCTGTCCTGAGTAAAATTGGTTTTAAATTAAAAGCACATTTATATTAATATACTTAATTGTTGTCAGTTAAATAAAGAAAATACTTTGAGTTTGAGGCATCTAAAAAAAAGTATTTATCAACATGTTTTACTGCTCATTTATTGGAAAGAATAAACTTTTCTTTAAGGAAAATGAAGTACAAATGCACAACAAGAGGATATTTAATTGTACAAATCCAAGCTTCCTGTGTGCTGATTTAAATCAATCTGCCCTGAATTCAGTCTTTCCAGTCCCTATACTTGTGGTAGTAGAGTTTTCTGGCCTTCCTTCAGTTTCTCAGTGTCTTTGTGGTAATGGTTGTGCCTAAAAAGGGAATGCAATGTTCCAAGTGACTTCACACAGACATGCCTAGGGCCTGATCCAAGCCTATTGACAGGGGCTGGAGTCCTTCCATTTGCTTCAGTGGGCTCTGAATCAGTTATTTTGTAAGGACATTGCCTCCTGGCTTCCTGATGCGGTAGA
Source organism: Tringa tobata (assembly GCA_033628505.1). Taxonomy (NCBI): domain Eukaryota; kingdom Metazoa; phylum Chordata; class Aves; order Charadriiformes; family Scolopacidae; genus Tringa; species Tringa tobata. The sequence continues at coordinate 3,059,368 of JAHREE010000101.1, forward strand.
AACGCACAAAGAGGCCACATTTGCAGTGCTCCTTTTTTGTACTCTATCAAATGGCATCTTCATATCTAGCTCTCTCTCACCATAACTTACTGTCCTATTCAAAGAACTGTTTTAGGTCTCCTTAGCTTTAGGACATTTAGAATTAGTGTACTAATTGTGTTACCTCTTATTTTTTGTAATTGAATCTGATTTGATTAGTTTCTATTCACAAATCTAATTTTTCTGGATTTCCTCTGCTATTACTTCTCTGTTCCCTCCCCAAGTAATGGCTGCTCCTCACAATTCAACATCATTTATGAAAATTAGTAGCTCTGTCTACTGCCTTTCTGGGATCATTAATGAAGTTAAACAAGCATAATACGATTACTGTGGTAATCTAGGATTCTCTTTCTTATTGACGGTGATGCCATTTATCAATACCCTTTGTAGACAGTCATCCAGGTTGTTATATCAAGTGATAATTATCTTCCAAATCAAACTAATCTGAATTTGTAAAGACTGAAAGCAAATATAGCCTAATATTTAACCAAAATCCAAACGTAGTACAACCAGCACTATAAATTTAATTTCGTTTTCAACCAGGCAAATTCTTATAGACTTTCTTAGCTTATTAAATAAGGACATCCGTTATTCCGTGAAAAAAAGAATATCAAAAAAAACCCCAACCAAACATGTTCAACACGTAAGATTTACTAGTTTTAAATTCACTGACCTTATTTCATCGGACTGAAATAAACTTAAGAATCTTGGTGAATAACTTTGTCAAAA